>JAGKTI010008448.1:1632-33579 GCA_018397915.1 Birgus latro
CTCTCTCTCTCTCTCTCTCTCTCTCTCTCTCTCTCTCTCTCTCTCTCTCCACTCTTCCCTACCTACCGCCAAGTTTAGGTCTAATCAATGGGCAGTCCAATCGTCATCTCTCCTTTATGTGTACTGAATGAAAGCAATATTTATTACACGGATTGCTGACGACAAATATATGGAAGAAAGTAGTTTTATGTCATTGTATTTCTCATTATGTGTCAAGCTTAATGAAGAGGATGAAACCATTATTTGTAAGTAAAAATGTTTATCCAGCCGTTTCACCCCACTTTGATTAAGTAACATGACATCTTACACACACACACACACACACACACACACACACACACACACACACACACAGTAGGGTTCAAAATTTTGCCCCTTATGAAATGATGGGAAATTTGCTGAAGCCGGTCTAATAGATCAGAGACTTAAAGAGTACGGTATGCAGCCATCACCCAGCATAATACTGGGAATTTATTTCATTAGGAAAATTGGTGAGGAATTTCTAATGCTTCTGAGATTAAGAGAAATAGGGTAGCGAGGTCTTATTAAAGAATGCATGAGTAATAAGATACTAGCACACCTTGCGGGCCACTAAATCTCACGATTGATTCTCGCTAGGGGATGGTATAACTCAAACTCTGAGGCTTAACCTAATATTTACTAATAATAAACACACAAAGGAAATAACAAATAAGAAGAACAAAAGAAAAACCGATTATTCTGCAGACTATGAATTACTAGGAACTGAAAGATAAATTCCTCTTCGCACTGAGATTATCACTAGGCATGCTAAGTACAATTAGGATTAATGCTTTCAAGAGTATAGTTCTTCACCAGTAAATCAGAATTCGAAAGAAGTAGATAAGCATGAGTATGAATTTCCCCAACTGAATAAATAATTAGAATGAGATTATCGTACACTAATATACAACAGAACAATATTCTCAGAATGGTATTATCATACACTAATAAAGTGTCCTTCACAATTGTATAGATACTCAGATTGATATTTTCACATACTAATAGAGTGTCCTTCACATTTGGATAATACTCAGGATGATATCACACACTAAAACAGTGTCCTTCACATTTGGATAATACTCAGGATGATATTATCACACACTAATGTAGTCTCCTTCACAACTGTATGGATACTCCAATCGATATTATTATCCGCAAATAAAATAACCTCTTCTACTTAATCAACACTCAGAATGGCACTGATACACTGGATTTCTCACCTCCGGGAACATGAATCTTCACAAATTAAACTAATATTCAAAATAATACTGTCACACGTGAACCCAGCAATCCAGCGGTCTCGATCGGACTCTTCGGGAAGTGACACTGAGATATTGCCATTACAGAGTATTCCTTCGAAACCGAATTTGCAATTTAACTCGATGATCACACACAAACTAATAAAATATTCAGAGAGGAACTATATAAAAGGATCAGTATTCAAAAGGGGATTAACATTCTTCTAGGGCTAAATATACGCAGCCTCAAAATTCTATCTAAATAAGCACAGTATACAAGAGGATAGAATATTCTAATGGACCAGCCACCTCGCGCTCGGATTACGTGAATCAGAAAGGGGAGGGGGGGGGGGAACTTCAGTGTAAGCGGGCGTTAGGCAGTTAGAGTGAGCCGGGCGGCTTCAACACTCGTTTGGCAGATGATATGAAGTGGTTGCGACAATCTGTAACAACAAAAGAACGGCTGAGAGTGACGATACGAAAATGATTGAGGGGGGGAAGGGAATATCAGCAGTTTAACTTATTGATGTATAAGAGAATTTAAATTATAGGAACAAAGTTGTAGAGGAGGGGAAAATTTCTAGCACACGGACACTAACCTGTAACAACAAAAGAACGATGGGGAGTGACGCCGCGATGTTCTACTTGCAATCTTATACAGCCTCGATTGTTCTAATATCGGGAACTGGCTACGACTTCAATTGTTCACTCTGCAACATGAATGTCTTTACAACAACTACCAAGGGATGAGGAAAATATGTTTACACTCGACCCACACGGATGGATTGACTGACGATGCTTAAAATTTTGTGACAAGCATATGGGATTTACAATTAAACCGAAGCCGAAATGAATGAAAATTTGAACAAAATATCGCTATTTTAGTTTTTATGACTTGCAAGGTAAGGCCAATAATGTAAGTTTCACAGTTACAAATGACTATTATCAGCAAATAGAATTTAGATAAGCTTGAATTTACTACTACATAGTTTAAAAGGGGAATACTATTAACGCTGATATATAAATTTCTGGGCTAGAGCATGCAGACAGATACTCGCGATAATTAAACTCTGTCCAAGGATGTTGGGTTATGTGTAAGTGGTAAGAACCGGCTAGCCGACATGTACAAAGGCAACCACATTTACATAGTTGCTCTATCCAGTTCTACTATTAACCCGTCCAGTCCCTACCGTTTTTTTACCCAGCCTACCCCCAGATACCGACCGATTTTCGAGTTTTTGTTTTTTGGCTGAAACATTCGCTTTTGGTGAGAAACATCGAAAATTCATAGAGAAATCGCGATACTGGGGTTAGATATGTTGATACAGGTGCCACTCAGCCTTACGTTTTCCTTCTTTTTCAGGGTACCTGGCTAAAGAAAACGAACTATGGAAGGGCTAACTAATTCAAGCCACTGTAAATTACATATTTATTTTATTTATTTGGTACAAATTTATGTGTAGTGCAAGTCTCTATTGGTTTTCACACAATAATATAGGCGTTTATAAGCATTGTTCACTCACACAAAACCCCAGCATATGGCACCTTCCTTTACGACATTACCACCTCATTACTTCTGTTTGTTTCTACCTCTAGCTTCTTTGTTTCTTTGTCCTCCACTTCGGGAATCACTTTCACCGTGAATTTCGTCATTGGAGAGACAGTGGGGCAACATACCTTTACTGGCCAGGTTACTGCTACCAAGTGAATTGGCCAGTGTGGGGGGAGGGGGGGAAGGGGGGTTGGGTCGGGCCAGGCAGTATCCTAGCTTGACAGCAGGTAGAGGAAGATCTCCCACATGTGCCTACCAAAAATCACCCGCGAATGTTGACAAATATGCACACAATGGGCCTTCCAATTGAGTGACGTATGGTGCACGTCGTTGGGTCTGTCCGTGGAAAAAAGTAGCGACGTGCACCGTGCGTCGGTGGGACTCGGGGAGTTAATAGAGTCTCATTTACACTATGAATATTGACAGAAATTAAACCGGAATATGCAGTTTAACGGTCAACCACTGGGCTGAGTAGACAAGAAAAATTTAGAGTTTAAGGTTACACTTACACTACACTTACACTAACTTATACCAACTTTTACTGTCTTATACTACACTTATATTATCTTATATTACACTTAAATTACCCTTAAAATTACGGCATTATACAGGTTCATTTTCCTGGGAAAAAAAAATTAACATCAGAAGTCAACAATCAATTCATTCATCTACATTTCTTAGACATGTGTGTGCGGACGGGACGGATTAACCAAATTTGACTTTGAATTTCTCTATGAACTCCAGAATGAGATAGTGATTCCACTGACTCTTCCTCCCATAAGTGGCACCTGTCAGTCAACAAGGAAAACTCCGTACCACATGGGGTCGCTTCTCTGTCACCAATGAACTCTCAAAATCCAGTGGAAAGATGTGCCAAAGCCAGCCTCCTACCTGGGTGATAACATGGTCATCTCACCTGGGCTGACCCGTACTCTCGCTGCTAGGAGGAAAGCATACAACATACTATCGCATTTGTGCTCCATTTATTCATTCTTATGTTTCCAGCTCTCCACCTAGTAACTGACAAGCGACTGTTAGGTCCTCAAGTTAATGTTACACCCTAGGCTGTGCTGACTGTAAGTTGAGGGAGTTCCTACACTTTCCCTCGAATTTTCCCGTCACATCCCGACCAATTTCGAACCTATGATACCCCAAGATCCCGAGCATTTTTGGAAAAACAAATTATTGGCTCAAACCTTCGTTTTTGGTGAGAAACATCGAAAATTCATTGAGAACTCGCGACCCTGTGCTTAAAAATGTTGATACAGGTGTCATGTAACCTTACATTTTCCTTCTTTTTCAGGGTACCTGGCTAAAGAAAACGAACTATGGAAGGGTTAACTAATTCAAGCCACTTTCAACTACGTATTTATTTATTTGGTACGAATTTATGTGTAGTACTATATTGGTTTTCACGCATTTATATAGGCAATAGAAGCATTGTTCAGTCACCAAACACATCCACATAAGGCACCATCCTTTATGACATTACCACCTCATCACTTCTGTTTGTTTCTTGCTTTAGCTTCTTTATTTCTTTGTCCTCCACCTCAGGAATCACTTTCAACGTGAATTTCGTCATCGGATAGACCGTGGGGCCACATACCTTTAATGGCCAGCTTACTGCTAACAGGTGAATTGCCGAGTGTGGGGGGATGGGGGGGAGGGAGGTTATGTGGGGCCAGGCAGTATCCCCGCTTGACAGCAGGTAGAGGGAGGTCTCCCACATATGCCTACCAAATATCACCCATGAAACTTGAAAACTGTGCAAATCATGACCCTTGCAATTGCGCGACGTACCCATACGTCGATGGGTGTAGCTGTGACAAAACATCACGACGTACCCATACGTCGATACGATTCCTCGGGTTAAAGCAACATAATATTCCCACTGAACTGGGCTGCACCCATAACCCAAACTCCAATGAACTCCAGACACAGTCAATAGTCAGACAGTCCGACCCGCACACATTTCCCTATCCAACATTTCACTTGATACTGACATAACCAGCTTCATACCACTTGAACATTCTTCACCAAGTCTCCAGGGAGGACATCTCTCACGGGGCGGCGGTTATTCATCCTTCGGATCAGGCTCAAAGGCTTCCTCCAGGAGTTCCAAGAGCCGCTCTCCTCCTCCGCAACAGGGCTTCACCTGTCTTTTGGCTCCCTGCATCTCTTTCCCTGTGAACACATTTTCCACCACCCCCACATGCCCTTCCATCAGCACCTCCACCACGTGACATGGACCGTTCCCTTTCACAGCAAGTCCCCGACATGCACCAGGAGCCATGGCTTTCCTCCCAATCCACACAAGGGTTCCAACTCCAACTGCCTGATTCAACCTTGCCAACATTGTCCAAGATGATACTGCGAGGTGTGCCATAGTCTGCCACATATTGCCCAAGTTTGTGATGTGTGTGGATGGTTTTGTTTTGAGGGGGAAGAACCTAAAGAATCAATCGGTTGTAATGGTCCACTACTGCAAGAACACAACGGTCGATATTCACTCTATTATCGATGAAGAATAATTTTGCTTGACCTCCAGGAGCTTTGAAGATCATTAATTCTAGAAATATCGCGAGAATAAGCCGTCCTTTAGTGTACTGTTACTGAAGGATTCTATCTCGATTCACTCATTCACAGTGACAATATCATACAACAGGATCTTATTCCACCACCATATCTTATCCCGCATCAATATCTTATCCCACAACAACATCTTATCCCACCGCTGCCACCAGTGTAGGGCTCAATTTTTTAACACTCGTGTGATGATATTGAGATTAGCAATCCCACCGCTTTACCCACCACTGTATGGCCCAAAATTTTGGCCCTTATGAAATGATGGGAAATTTGATGAAGCCGGTCTAATAGATCAGAGACTTAGAGAGTATGCTGCCACCACCCAGCATAATGCTTGGAATTTATTTCATTAGGAAAATTGGTGAGGAATTTCTAATGCTTCTGAGATTAAGAGAAATAGGGTAGCAAGGTCTTTTTAAAGAGTGCATGAGTAATAAGATACTAGCACACCTTGCGGGCCACTAAATCTCACGATTGATTCTCGCTAGGGGATGGTATAACTCAAACTCAGAGGCTTAACCTAATATTTACTAATAATAAACACACAAAGGAAATAACAAATAACAAGAACAAAAGAAAAACCGATTATTCTGTAGACTATTAATTACTAGGAACTGAAAGATAAATTCCTCTTCGCACTGAGATTATCACTAAGCATGCTAAGTACAGTTAAGATTAATACTTTCAAGAGTATAGTTCTTCACCAGTAAGTCAGAATTCGAAAGATGTAGATAAGCATGAGTATGAATTTCCCCAACTGAATAAATACTTAGAATGAGATTATCGTACACTAATATACAACAGAACAATATTCTCAGAATGGTATTATCATGCACTAATAAAGTGTCCTTCACAATTGTATAGATACTCAGATTGATATTTTCACATACTAATAGAGTGTCCTTCACATTTGGATAATACTCAGGATGATATCACACACTAATACAGTGTCCTTCACATTTGGATAATACTCAGGATGATATTATCACACACTAATACAGTGTCCTTCACAACTGTATGGATACTCTAATCGATATTATTATCCGCAAATAAAATAATCTCCTCTACTTAATCAACACTCAAAATGGCACTGATACACTAGATTTCTCATCTCTAGGAACATAAATATTCACAAATTAAACTAATATTCAAAATAATACTGTCACACATGAACCCAGCAATTCTGCGGTCTCGAACGGACTCTTTGGGAAGTGACACTGAGATATTACCACTACAGAGTATTCTTCGAAAAAGTATAGTTTTCAAAACCTAAAATATGGAAAGATGAACAGCCGACCGAAATTGCAGGCGCTGAATAACTCGTTGTGTGTGTGTCGGTGCAAACGGTCTTAAATTGATCTGTACTTATAAATTGCGTTCAAACGGATTTATTCTGCTTTTGTATATAGATATATGAATGCAAATTTTTCACATATTGAAATGATAAGGAAAGAAATATCTTCAAAGTGAGTAATTGGGGCTTGAGACTAAGAATATATTCGTCCTGGAAATCAGACGGTAAACTAATGCTTCCACACCAGCTAGGTAGCTGACGACGCTCTGGAAGTCCCTCAGTCGTGGGACGAACGCGTCATTGCGTATGGTCTTCACCTGAGGTCTACTAACATTAGGCAATCAAACTGCTTTATATTAGCTTCATATATACTGTACGTACTGGATATGAAATTATCATTTCATTCAAATTGAGAGCATGAACATTACTGGACTGAGCTAAGGATAAGGTTGGTCCCGGTATACTAAGGTTGAGACGGTATACTAACGTTAGTAATATTTTACCTGTGACTGCAGTGATACTTTTAATGTATTCAATCAAGTTGACAGGTAAGAATTGGGAACGTTTGGAAGTCTGCGGCCAAGGCAAAATAACTGCTAAGATAAACAGTAGGAGAGAGAGAGAGAGAGAGAGAGAGAGAGAGAGAGAGAGAGAGAGAGAGAGAGAGAGAGAGAGAGAGAGAGAGAGAGTCTGTATGAGAGCGTGTGTTAGTGTGAGTGAGTTAGTGAGTGTAAGTGAGGTTGAGAGAGTGTGAATGTGAACGAGTGATTGTTAGTGTGAGTGACAGTGAATGAGCGTAGCTGAGTTAGTGGGTGTGTAAATACGTGTTATTGGGAGTGAGTCAGTGTGAGTGAGTGAGTGGGACTGAGGTTTGAATGTGAGTCTGAGTTTTATATTTTATATTTTTTTTTTTACGTGTCCGACTCTGGGCATAGGCTTCACAGCATGCCATCAAGGCCCAGCATACCTCCTACATATCATACACCTCTACATGTCACCACTTCGGCGCTGACACTCACCGTCCATATTGAATACATGCTAGGGCTGTTTCATACAGGACTGGTGTATTGGTATTAGCGAGATATTTTTACGACATGTCAGCGGGTCTTCTGGTAGATCAGTAAAACATGATTTAATGACATTCAAATCCTTAAACTGTTCCCTGCTCCAGCAGGGATTTGAACCTGGGTCCGTTAGGACTGCAGGCCACCTCTCTACCGATTGAGCCACCGCCTCCCCCCGTGAGTGACTGAGAAAGTGTGAATCACTGAGTTCGAGTGAGTGAGTGAGTGAGTGAGTGATAGTGAGAGTGAATGAATAAGTGAGAATGGGTGAGTAACTATGTGCGAATGAATGAGTGAGTGAGAATGGGTGAATAACAGTAAGCGAGTGTGTGTGTGTGTGTGTGTGTGTGTGTGTGTGAGAGAGAGAGAGAGAGAGAGAGAGAGAGAGAGAGAGAGAGAGAGAGAGAGAGAGAGAGAGAGAGAGAAACTATCTGTATGAGAATGTGTGAGTGAGAGTAAGCGTATGAAAGAGTGAGCGTGTAAGTGAGTGAGTGTGTGAGTGAGTATGTGAGTGTGTGAGTGAGTGTGCTGAGTGTGAGTGAGCGAGTGTGAGTGAACGAGTGAGTGAATGAGTAAGTGAATGAGTGAGCGTGAGGGAGAGTGTGAATGAGAGTGTGAATGAGAGTGTGTGCGAGTGACTGTGACTTAGTGGAAGTGAGTAATTGTAAGTGTTAATGAGTAAAACACAACTGGCGGCACAACTACCAGGGTCATTTGCCGCCGGACAGAAGTGCAACTAAACAAAACACAGGCTAAAACAAGACACTAAAGAGGATGATTAGCACACAAGAATAAAAAGGGGAAACCTAATAAAGGGAAGTAAAAAAACAATAAATCTTGCAAAGTAGCCCAGCCTCCTCCACAGACAAGAGGGTTCCCCCTCAAAAAAACAGGCAACCTCATCAAGCATAGACGAAAGACAATACATGCCATCATCCGCCCGTTGGTCAGAGAAGTATCGGAGACGTGAATGGCCAAGACTGGGGCACTCCACCAACAAGTGCAGGACAGTCAAAGGGACAAGACAATCCCCACAGACAGGAAGTGGACCACCCCTCTCCATCAAGTACGAATGGGAGAAACGGGCGTTGTCAATACGGAGGTGGCATAAGGCCGTCTCCCACCGGCGAGACAAGTTCCGGTAACTGGAGGAATATACTCTTGCACATATTGTACTTAGTTTTTTGGCCCCCACAGCATCCTAGTACGAGTATTCCTGGAAACAATGTCGAATCGGACCGTCAGAGTATGCGCGAAATTCAGACGCAGGGAGAGGCTGAGGAGGTGGCGACCCACAAGAAGCAGGCCAAGCCGCCGCTGCCTTAGCCAGAATTTCCGCCTGCTCATTCCCCGATACTCCCAAATGAACCAGGACCCAACAAAACCCCATCTGACGGGGACGACGGCCGAGTAGGTAAAGCTACTCTAAAATAGACAAAATCAATAAATAAATGAAACTAAAAGATTACAACACAGAAAGAACACTAACACTATGGAAGTCATTAAAAACAATAAAAGAGGATTGGGAGAGAGTAAAAACGATTTGCAAGGCAATTAAAACCGCAGACAATTCCGCTGTAAAAACTGAAGCAATACTAGAAAGGCTACCTGTCTGACAGAAGGAAAGAAAGACAACACGAAAGCCTACTCCAGCATCAGACATAGAACTAACTGTAAAGACAGGGACAAAGCCAAATGGGTGAATGAATGTTAAAACAATCAGAGAAGGTGATACATGAGAGGGAAGAGAGCTGTTTTTATCAATAACAGACCTACAGACTGACACACAAGGAAGAAGCCAATAGCCTACCCTAGAGATACGATTGGCACAAACTGATAATGAAGGGACAGACAAAACTAACATAACAGTTCCGATCCTATAACCAAAGGCTTCATGAAACTTGGGCGAATGGCATAAAGAAATGAATGGGAATCTTGGGAGACAATGAAACAGGGCACTGAATCCGGGAGGTATTGATCTACAACTGGCGGCACAATTCCTAGAGGAGGGCACCAGCATCCTCCAACAAACTAGAAATCGGGGACGACTTAAAAGATCCAGTTGCCAAACAAACACTAGCATGGTGCACAGAATCCAACATACAGAGACAGGCCTCTTTAGCGGAAGAGTAAACCTCACACCCATACTCAGGCTTAGAAAGAATTGGAGATTTGTGCAAGAAAAGGAGGGTCTGATGGTCAGCACCCCAAGAGGTGTGATTCAGAACCCTGAGGAGACAAATGGCCTAAATACAGATTGAGTTAATATATTGGAAATGAGGAACCCAGGTCAGTCGTCGATCAAAGGTAAAACCGAGAAGCCGTTTCATCCACACATGAGATTCTGCGACCATAAAGAAAGAGGTCTGTGTTGGGATGAACACCAAGAAGACAACAAAACTGTATAGCCACAGTCCTCTCAAAAGAAAAATGGAAACCATGAATCTCAGTCCACTGGGAAATCCTATTAAGTGCCAGCTGCAACTTCATTGAGCCAAGGAATTCCGAGATGCAAACAGAGACCGATAGGTCATCAATGTACAGAGAGCCATGGACCCCATTTGGGAGTATACTGATAACACTGTTGATAGCCACAGCAATGAACATAACACTAAGGATACTCCCCTGTGGCACCCCATCTTCAAAAGGACATGCATCAGAGAGCATCCCCCCAAGCCACACCCTTAAAAAACGGTTACCTCAAAACTTCCCAATAAAAACAGGCAAACGGCCATGAAGTCTAGGCTCATGAAGAGAAAGTAAAATGCCTTGATGCCAGGCAGTGTTGTATGTCTTCTCCAGATCGAAGAAGACCGTGACGTGGTGTTTGTTAGTGCGGAAAGCGTTATGGACAGAAGATTCCAAGGACAGTGCGGCATCAGAGCTAAATTGCATTTTACGAAAGCCATACTCGACTGGGAATAAGCAATTGCCCATCTCTGAATACCACATGAGCTGTCCATTTACCATCTTCTCCAACACCTTACAAATGCAAGGACAGCGAGATGGGACGATAATTTGTTGCCTGCATATGATCCATTCTGGGCTTAGGGATGGGGATAACCACAGCAACACCCCAAAAAGGTGGAAACTCACCAGTACACCAAATTCTATTATATAGCGCCAGTAAAACGGAAAGGGAGTCGTCAGACATAACATAAAATGGTGTATGGAATATCACCATAGCCTGGAAACTAATCTTGACACAGTGCCAGAGCCGCTTGAAGCTCAGGTACAGAGAAGGGGACGTTATCAGATTCACCACACAGATGAGGTGAAACTGAGACCACAATATTCCATGAGACGACAGTGGCGTGGCAAAGGCGATGCAGTGTCCTTTTTACTCACCAACAAAATTGCCAACAAAGAGTTCGGCAGCAGCAAAGCTATCAGTGACAGTTCCACATGCATCAGATGAAGGATGAGGGGAAGGAACAGTAAATTTCCCAGAAATTTTCTTCACCCATTTCCATACCTGGGTGAGGGAAGTCCCTGAGTTGAGTGAGAAAATATACGTCTTCTACGATGCATGCCTTGCCTCTTTCGATACCCACAGTCCATGAGCTCGTGCCCTTCGAAAGACCACCAAACAATGCAAGCCCTCACTATGGCGACGAAGGTGAGAGAAGGCGACACGATTGGCCCTGACTACAGAGGTGCATTCAGCGATTCGCCAAGGAACTGCACATTTAGGAAATCGACAAGAAGTCTTGGGAATAGATAAATGAGCTGCTTAGTGCATTACATCTGTTATGTACGCCACAGCCTCATCAGTACTACCAAAATCGTCCACAGTGCAGTCAGTGAAATATAGCTCTCTGAAAATGTCCAGTTTGCCTTATCCAGGCACCAGCAAGGAAGACATCATTGTGGCTCACACTCAGCAGAATTAAGATAACAGGAAATCCTGGCAATACTCCCCAACTAAGATCTAAAATAGCAGTACCTGAGCAGAGAGACAAATCGGTGGCCGTGAAAACAGCAGTCTGATTTTGAAAGTATGTCGTCTTACCTGAATTCAACACTCATCACTCCTCATCCTCCACTGAAGAGGTCAACATATTACGTCTAGTGTTAGTCATACTTTATTTATTTTTCTTTTATGCAAGGAAGAAGGAACAAAAGGCCACGTGCCTTCATACTGTTCCTTCCAAGAAAAAACAAAAAAAACAATAAGAAAAAAAGCCAAATTCAAGATCCATTCATTTCGAGATGCCTGGACACACTGCGTTTGAAAGACTGGAGATCATAGGAAGTAGGGAATACAGACAGAGGAAGACAGTTCCAGAGTTGACCAGTTGCATAAATGAAGGACTGGGAGTAACGGTTAACTCTTGCATTAGAGAGTTGGACAAAAAAGGGATCAGAGGTTGTTGCAAGATGGGTACTAAGTGCCCATCGTAGAGGTTCAGAGGAACAGTGACCATTGAAGTAGCGATAGAAGTGAGATAAAGATGCAACAATGCGGCCAAGAGACAGAGGTTGAAGGGAATCAGTAAGAGGAGGAGAGTTAATGAGACGAAAAACCTTTGACTCCACCCTAATGATAAGAGCTGGATGTGGGGAGCCTCCCCACACATGAGAGTTGAACTCCACACATGGGCGAAGAAAACCCAGGTACAAGGTCAACAACTGTGCAGGGGTAAAGAAAGTTCAGAGTCGGCTTAGCACACCTAATCTCTTGGAAGCAGATTTCACAAGAGATGTAATATGTTCTTTCCAAGATAAATCCCGAGAGAATGAAACCCCAAGCATGTTCAAGGATGATGCAGGACTGAGCTGGACATTATTAAACATTAGTTGGTAATCCTGAGGAAGATTTTGTCGGGTTGATAAGTGTAAGAACTGAGTATTTGATGCATTAAAAACAAGATAATTTTTACCCCAATCAGAGATACGAGCCAAGTCAGACATTAGGTGTGCCTTAGCCTCATCCCTTGTTTGTCGAAGTAACTGCTGAGATGGACGTTGCGGAAACCGAATGGAAAGGTGAAGTGTTGAATCGTCAGCATATGAGTGGATAGGCTAAGATGTACAGCTTAGAAGGTCATTGATGAATAAAAGGAAAAGAGTTGGTGATAGGACAGAGCCCTGAGGAACACCACTGTTGATAGGTCTAGGAGACGAATAATGGCCGTCTACAACAGCGGCTACAGAATGACCAGAAAGGAAGCTAGAGATGAAGGCACAGATAGAAGCATAGAAAACGTAGGAGGACAGTTTGGAAGTTAAAGATTTATGCTAGACTCGATCGAAAGCCTTTGAGATGTCAAGTGCAATGGCAAAGCTATCGCAAAGTCCCAAAAGGAGGATGACCAAGAGTCTGAAAGGTATGTGAGAAGATCACCAGTGGAGCGTCCCTGTCGGAACCCATACTGACGATCAGAAAGAAGGTTGTGACAAGAGAGATGCTTTAAGATTTTTCTGTTAAGAATTGACTCGAAAACTTTTGAGACAGGATGTTAAAGCAATTGGACGATAGTTAGAGGGTTGGGAATGGTCACCCTTCTTTGGGACTGGCTGAATGAGAGCAAACTTCCAGCAAGAAGGAAAGGTACGAGTTGATAGACAATTGCGAAAGAGTTTACCTAGGCCGGGTGTAAGCACGGAAGCACAGTTCTTGAGGACAACAGGAGGGACTCCATCTGGACCATATTCCTTGTTTTAGTACTGAGGCCAGTGATGGCAGAAAATACATCAGCTGAAGAAGTTTTAAAGTCAGTCATGAGGAAGTCAGAGGGGGGAAGTGATGGAGGAACAGTACTGGAATCGTCTAAGGTGGAATTGGAGGAGAAAGTCTGAGTGAAGAGATCGGCTTTATCACATAGAAGAAATAGCTACAGAACCATCAGAGTAGAAAAGAGGAGGGAAGGATGATGAGGTAAAGTTGGTAGAAAGGTTTTTGGCAAGGTGCCAGAAGGAGCGAGAAGAATTCGAGTTGGAGAACTGAGAACATTTAGCACAAATGAAATTATTTTTAGCAGACCAAAGAACAGACTTAGCACGATTCCGGGCAGAAGTATAAAAAAAAGATGTGATTCAGGTGTAAGTTGGCTCCGGTCACCTTTTATAGGCCCTCTCCTTGTTGCGGACAGCATTAGAACAAGCGTGATTAAACCAAGGCTTTCTTGCATTAAGCAGAGGATATGAGAAAGGAATGTGTGCATCCATGCTCTAGAGAATAACCACCGTAATGTGCAAGGCACATTCAGATGTCTTCCTGCCTTGGAAGCAATAATCATTCCAAGGAAAATCAAAGATGTGCTGCCTGAGGGCCTCCCAATCCGCAGCTCCAAAGTGCCACAGATGACGTTTCTTTGGAGGGTCCACAGGCCATACCGGAGCGATAGGACAGGTTAAGGTAATAAGGTTATGATTGGAGGAGCCCAATGGAGAGAAAAGATTAACAGTGTAAGCAGAATGATTAGTTCTTAGGAAGAGGTCAAGTATGTTGGAACTCTCTCCAAGGCAGTCAGGGATACGGGTAGGGTGCTGTACAAGCTGCTTTAGGTCATTGAAGATAGAAAAGATGCAGGCTTGTTCACAAGATGGATCAGTGAAAGGAGAGGAGAGCCAAAGGTGGTGGTGAACATTGAAATCTCCTAGAATGGAGATTTCAGGGAAAAGAGAAATAAATAGAATGTGTTCCATCATAGAAGTAATATAGTCAAAGAATTTTTGATAGTAGAATTAGGAGATAAGTAAAGAGCACAGATATATTTAGTCAGAGAATGACAGGACAGCCGAAGCCAGAGAGTAAAAAAATTCAGAAGAATCAAGTTCAGGAACATGAGAGCAAGATAGATGGTCGCGTACATATACGCAACAGCCAGCTTTGGCTTTGAAATGAGAATAGAGAAAGTAGGAGGATACAGAAAAGGGTTTGCTGTCAGTTGCCTCAGACAGCTGAGTCTCAGTGAGGAAGAGAAGGCGAGGTTTAGAGAAGGAGATGTGGTGCTCAACAGAGCAAAAGTTAGAGGAAAGGCCGTGAATGTTGCAGAAATGAAGAAGGAGTGAGTCAGACAGTGGTTCCAGGCAGCTGCTAAGGTCATCAACGGGAGAGGGGCGGATGGTGGGGGCATTTATGGTCCCCCCTCCGGGGACTCCGAGGCTAGGTTATTCGTCGCCATTTTCATTTAATTTTGAAAAGGAAGTGTAGTGTGCAGCATGTATGTAGTTTGGTGTTGACAGTTAGAGAAACTTGTATTGGAGAGCATGCTGTCACCCCACAGTGGGTGACGGCCATTCAGATCACCCAGTAAAAGAAATGGGGATGGAAGGTAAACAGATCTACCCTCTCAACAGAAGCACTAGGAGGGAGATAAAGACTACACACCATATATTGATGCTAAAGGAAAATCTGAAGAGCGACACCCTGTATAGGAGTGGTAAGACAGTTTAGTGAATGGGACATCACATCGGAGGAGTACAGCAGTACCCCCATGATGTCCTTGTCCTGGAAGAGGATCAGAATAAAACACATGGTAACCATGAGGACCATAAGGAACTGAGTCACCAACCATGGTCTCTTGGATACACATACATACTGTTGAATATTGGGCAATAAGCTGACACAATTCCTCCCAACCCCACAACAGTTCCATTGAATGATAGTACCCATAGTGGACGAAAAATTAGGATAAGGTGTGAGACAACTGTGCCTCAGGGAAACGGCCAGATTTAGCTTGATGCTTAGAGAATCCATTAGAATATGACTGCCTGGCACAAGTATGCCGCATATTGTGCTGATCATCTGACGGCACCTTGGAGGAAGATGAAGAAGGCCGGACGATGTTCTTCTTCCATGGTGGAGCAAGAGATGGCTTGGCAGAGAGACCACAAACTGCCTCAGCTGGAACCGCATGCAGCGTCATCACGAGAAGGAGTATGAGCAGTAGCACACCCCACAATACTAGGATCCTGAGAAGGCAAGGTACCATGCAGCTGAGCAGAGACATTAACGACACAGGCATCACGACTGTCTAATGGAGACCAGTCCATCAGTGAAACAGTATCCACAGTCTGAACTCGCCTGGACCCGTGAGAATCCTGATCAGAATGAGTAGTGGGCTCAACAGCAGAAACCTTCTGTGAAAGAGATTCAGTCTCCGAGCATTCTTAAGAGCCATGGCTACGCTTGTCATGCACAGGAGGGACGTCGGGTTTTTTGGACATATCAGGACAAGGAAATGCATCAACATGGATTCCTACAACCACCACAGAAGGGAGGAAACCCTCAGCCACCGATGTGGGGGCAGAAACAGAGCAGAGGGTGGGTGAACACAACTCTTGCATGCATTACTAATTTCGGGGACAACATTTGGCAAATCACCAGATAGGGAAGAGGTCACTGTAATGGGTCAAGGCAACTTCTGGAACACAGATCGGTGCTGTAGAAAGTACAGAAACATTATTTATCTTGGACTGAAAGAAGAGAGTCTGGGCCCTCCTCTTTGCTTATGGAAGTGAAACCCTCTCACTTGTCAGTGCTCAAAATCTCCTTTTCCAGGCAGTATCGAGGACTGCATGGTGACCCCCACAGTGATAGCATTTCAAAGATCCTGGATAGTTACTGATATGGCTTGGTCCACCACAGGAAACACATACACCAGGAAGGCCAGCCTGTGCACGACGGCAAACATAGCTAACATCACCATACCCCTGACAGTGGAAACGTTGCTTTGGGGTTCACACATACGGCTTCACTGAAGGTGACAGTCAAGCGTGTTTCAAAGAAGGCAAGGTAAGCCTGTCAATAGTCAGGAACAAAGTCAGAGATAGGGTAAGGACACCATTTTCTTTTTCTACAAGTGCTCAACATTGACCACAACAGACAACTGCAGTCCTCTAACAACCGTGCCCCTGAGTATCGGAGTAGGTCACGGGAAATAAATGACTCCCTTACATCACTTAAAGGTAGAATGAGGAACACAGGTTACATCTTTACTAGAAACAGAGGTCAAGGCCAGAAATCGGGAGCTCTCTTCTGAGGAGGACGCCTCAATAAGGTTGCTTCCATCCCCCTGAGAAGATATTTTTGGTTCTTCCCACGGGCAGAATCGATGGTACAGTGCAGAGCAAGTATGTCAATGTCCAGCTCTGACCTACCGACAGGGAACTTCAGCACTAAATACTTTGTATATGATACAAGCATTGGCTCATCTGAGCCAAAATCCAGAGCCGTACCAACCCGAAGTGAACGCCTTCCATTCCGAGCAGGACGCTGTGGGGGAGGAGGATGTACAGCATGGACCTGAAAAGGCTCCAGAGTGGCTGTGAGTGAACTAAAGTCCGAAGAATGGTTGGGAACGGATGCGGTATTGTCAACAAAGTTTTTATTTAAAGAATCCATATATATGCAACGTTTCCCCACCCCTCCATCCACCTTGGAGTCCAGGAAGAGTGTACTTGGGTAACCATCGAGGGACTTGGGCAAGAGTGACTCCAGGACGGTAAGAGCCACCAGGCCCCCTAGTGCACACTTGACCCTAGCCTATGCATGGCCAGCCGATTGATCTGGCTTGGCCGAACCAGATCGCCCGTCAAGCTGGAACAGAGGACCAAGAGGTGTGTCGCTAGCTGCAGGGTGCATTGTGCAGCATCACTCAACCTCAAGGACTCCCATCTACCAACATTAGGGACGCCATGCATGGCAATCACGTTGGAAGACAAAAACTCCACCCAAGCTCGATAATGGGCTGGGACAAGCAACATAACCAGTAGGCCTCCTCTACCAGTGATGAGGGGAGGGTGGTGATGGTTCACGAGGCTGAAAAATGCCGAACCCTACAAAGGTAGGCACTCCTCCAGAGTGGGTGGCACCCCAGCCACGTTTCAAGCCTCGCCACCTCGTCAAGGTGAATACCTTAAGCCGGGTGAGGGAGATTGAGTGTAATCGTCAGCGAGTGTAAAAGTGAGTGAGTCAGCGAGCGTGCATGTGTGTGTGTGTGTATGTGTGTGTGTGTGTGTGTGTGTGAATGTGAGTGAGTGTGGGTGGGTGAATGTGAATGTGAGTGAGAGTGAGTGACCGCATGTGAGTGAATGCGGATGAGTGTGTGTGATGTAAGTGACTGTGAGTGAATGAGTGGCTAATTGAGTGAGTGTGAGTTGGTGAATGAGTGTGAGAGTGAGTGACTGAGTGAGAATGAGTGAGTGTTAATGCATGAGTGTGTGTGTATGATTGAGTGTGTGTGTGTGTATGAATGAGTGTGTGTGTATGAATGGGTATGAGTTTGTATGAATGAGTGTGAGTGTCAGTGAGTGTCAATGAATGAGTGAGTGAGTAAGTGAATGTGCATGAGTGTGTGTGAGTGAGTAAGAGTGCGTGAGTTAGTGTGAGTGAATGAGTGTGAGTGACAGTGAGAATAAGTAATTGAAGTAGTAACAGTTAATGAGAGAGAGAGAGAGAGAGAGTGTCAGAGGGAATGGAGAAAACTAGCACAACGACCTAGAATCGTGGAATACGTTGTTATTTAATGTTGCCCTCAATTTGAGCCTGGAATTCAATATTACTTTAACGTTAAATACCATGCAGATCTTGGCCACAGACAGCGTGTGTGATAAAAGTTTAGCCATGATATACAGGACATAAAATTTGTGGCTAAACGCTAATGGCAACTGTAGGATGAAGGTGGGGTAGGCCTAGAACAGATACCCCCTCCTTCCCTCTGTCCAGGAAGAGGGGGAGGGGGGAGGAAGGAGTAACTCCTGGGTAGAAATTAGTACGCATGTGTGTACCCAAAGGTGTCCGTGAAACTCTTCCAACAACTATGCATGGACAATGGGTATCCTGAGGTCACACTGAGCTGTTTCCATGATGCACTTACAACAGAGCACCATCGTCAACTGAAGCCGAGTCATTTCTCCTGAAAATTAGTCTTTTAAATCTGAAGCAAGTGACACAGATGACACTGATTTACCGGCAAATAAAGTAATCAGTGTCAGCTGCTGCAGAAGCACCAGACCGATTTTCAAAGCCCATGGAGAGAGAAGTAGGAGAGGCGACAGGAGTTTTGTAGCCAAGCGTACATATATGAAAGAGACACTGTTTTCACTATAACTTTAACCAGATATTCAGATTTCTTTAATTCAAATGCACAGTTATTAAATTAATAATAGTTATTTTTATATCAGTCAGCACAACACTCAAAAATGTCAAGTCTTACACAGTACACTATACACAAAATATAACTGTACGTTTTAGTTTAAGTTCCTGATAAACTGAATATTTACTAATGATGTTTTGGAGTTTATGTTTGTTCACTCCCGGCCGTTTTAATAAAAAAAAAATCTGAATATATCTGTAATATACAAGGTGAAACGTAAATTGCTATTTACTAAATACATGTGGCATCAGTGTGGGAACGACTCAGTCTGCCAGTGAGGGCGAGGGTGTGGTAGTAGGAGTAGGAAATTAATAAATGCTGAAGGCTCACTAGCTCATCCCCACAACACACAAGGTATCACCCTGCTGAGTGGAAGTGGAGCAATATATACGGATGAGCCTGTATGTTCAGCTGACTGTACTTTTCTTCAATAACTTTACTCGGTTTCAGGAGGCTGATATCAGTGGTGGGCCACATCCCATAACAGATGACAAGAAAAAGTATTTGCACTGCAGTCCTAGTGTGTTTATGTCGGAATTTAAAGTTTTCGCTGCACGTGGTCGCCCTGAGGCGGACCCGTGGGGCTTCCTGCTGCCTCTGTCACCGCTGGTGTGGGCGGCTGTTGTAGTGGCACTGCTGTCTGTGATCACTGTCATGCTACTCCTTCCTTCATGCCTTCCCTCAAACACCAACAACCCACCCAGACAAGAGACCAACATATTCAACTGTATTCGCATCCTCCTCCAAGAAGGTAAAGTGAATGTCCCAACTGAAACTTGCCCTTTGTTTAATATGCCTGATTTACATGTTAATTTATTAATCACTTTTGTTTTAAACAGATGTGTCTACGCCGTCTGGGTGGTGGTGGTGGGAACGTGTGATGCAAGGGGTGTGGATGCTGATGATGGTGGTGTTAACACAAAGCTACATTGGTAACCTCATGTCCTTCCTGGCTGTCAGACACATCAGTCATCCCTACCAGACCCTCAGAGATGTCATTGATGATCCTAATATCAAAATACATATCACTGATATCATCTCACAGATGATATTTTTTAAGGTAAGTACCTTGTGCCTATCTATCTGTCTATCTCTTGCCAGACGCTATAATCCCATAAGGGGAGGCCATTTGACTTTGAGTTACCGGTATTTGTTTTACAGAGAGGGGCACTAACCCTCCACCAACCCATTTGTTGACACGTAGAGAGCACGTATAGTTTGGATATATGGTTACCACCCAGCGTTGTAAATGGTTTCTTGGCTTACAGGAAACCATTTGGTTTATTAATCACACAATGTAAAGCCGCTTGTAAAGGAAAGAAAAGCAATAAGTGACAGGAAAAATGGGAGAAACTGGAAAAGAGGAGGGAAGGTACAGAAAAGAATGATAAAGGCTAAGGAAGATGTATGCAGCACTACATCAAGTGATCAGCACTACATCAAGTGAGTGGATGATGGTCGCCACCATCTACAACTAAGGTAAGTACAACACCATTATATATACAGTCAACAGTTAAACTATAGTTACTGACATTGCTTTGCCTGTTTTATCTTAACTTGGTTGACTCGGTTCAGATATTACTCCTCTCTTCAAATGATATCATATAGTTCAGCAGCAGAGAAACATGTCTCGTACATCCTTTCCGTATCATTTCTTCGTGACTAGTAATATATTCCAGTTTTAATCTATTGTTACAACTAAGAAGTGGAGATGGAGCGATGGCAGTTTTAGGCCCAAGTAGAATAAAAATGAATTTAGTCAGTATTTACTTTACACACTTCTCTTTTTCGGCGGGTTTCGGGTTTCCCCCTCACCACTTATTTTTTCCTATGTGAGATGACTGGATGCCGCAGGTTGTCGAAAACGCGTTTTTAAATATTAAATTAATCTAATTATTCCCTGTGTAAGATAAAGGGGATGAATTGTTTTTGGAGAGGGATGGGTGACAGTTGTTGTGCATAGCGAAGTAATGCCATATGAATACGCTACAATCCCTTTAGGATTGCTTCGATGAGGCTAGCTTTATAATATGTTACAACTCGGACTGGCAAAGCACACCAATAAGCAACTGACCGTGAACACAAGTACATTCCGAGCCATAAATGAGGACCAAATCAGAGGAATTATGATCACATAGGGTAAATGGAAAGCATTTATAAAAGGGTATTGCATATAATGTCGAAAGTCATCAAGCAGTACATGTGTGCAGGTTCGCTGAAAGGGGCAATTGATGTGATAACTTATTAAGGATTGCTTTACTCTAATGTCGATTCTAAAAAGGCATTTGGTAAACAAACACAGAAATAAACACCAGTATCAACAACGGGATTCACAGAATGACACCTGGGGAGAGCACTGGGGTAGCAATGGGGAGCAATACTGGGGAAAAATACTCTGGAATGACACTGGGGAATAGCACTGGGGAATAGCACAAAGTCACAGGGTAATACCACCAATAGTAAATGAATACAAGGGAGAGTAGAGAAAACCAGACACTACTTATATCAATGGTCTACAATCTCCAGGTCTCAGAACTCTGGGGAGGCAACTCAGCTCCAACCAACTCTAACTCAAGGTGGGGGCAGAGGAACAAGACATTGTCTTGTTCAGACAAGTGCAATGAGGGAACTAACTCGCCCGGCGCGTCCGACTGCTTATCTGCGAGAGGGGGGGGGGGGCACACGGCATGGTGCAATATTTGGACAGTAATTATAAATACTACATGGTGCAGCAGTGGGGCAATAGTTGCAAATATTTACATAATTTACACGAGAGCATGATAACCACATATGAACACTAAATTCAATGCCCAATTCACGTGGGAAGAAAGAGTTAAGAAACACCACAGGACTGAACAAACAACCACTCTTCGAACCTTGTGTTGAGCCCAGCAGGCGGCCCACTGCAAACAGGACGTTATACTTGCAGACTCACAGACACATTTCACCACTCGTAACTCGATCACCCAGAAACACAGAACTTCTCTGGAAGTTCTGGGTGACATCTGGATAATCCATCTACCAATACACTTTTAACACCCTTGATGTGCTGGTTTGACAATTTATGCTCTTGGAAAAACAGACTCCAGTGAGATAATCTGATTACTATTCTTAAACTTATCAAGAAATTTCAAAGGGTGATCAGTACAGATGACCAAAACTGGGCTAGACTGTGGCAAATATACAAAGAAGAATTGGAAAACGAGGATCAGGGGTAGAAGTTCCTCTTTCATCTCCGAATAGTTGCAATGAGTGGAATCAAACCTCTTACTTAAGTGACTGACTGGATGATCTATACCTTATTCATCGCTCTGCATTAACATTGTACAGTCTCCAGCAAAAAAAAAAACAGCGACCGGCTCGACGAGCAGGTTGGTAAATGTGGCACCACGAACCTCCAATTTCACCCCACCTCCCTCGCTCTCATTCATTCCTCTACCCTCCACCCTCCCCACATCCAAGGGCAAGAGAGTCAGGCCTACTCGCATTGTCTCAACCACTCTTCCATTCGTCCTGGGAAATAATGGTTTTGTTATGATAAGGAATAAAAACACATTACACCGTGCTTTACTCCTTAGCATAGTTATTTATACACAACGATCTGAACGCAGGGTGGTATAAAATAGTAATATATTCGTATAGTTGATAGGTCTGTAATCATACAATTTATCATTTTGACGGTTGTATCCAGTTAGTGTGAATTAAACAGTCGGTAGTGGTCGGTGGTGTGTGGGGGGTAGCTTGCCGTCACACGTTGTGGTGGGGGCGTGGGGAGAGGGAGATGGGCCCGGGGTTGACGGCTCGGCCCGGGTTGATAGTGTGTGTGTGTACCATTCCCCTTATATGTATATGTGTATGTATTATGCCTCCCTCACTGTATACCCCCCACTGTATCCAGAATCACAGTGTAAGCAGCGCTTCCCAGGCAAGCCTAGCCAATCAGCTCCATATGTTTCGACTCTAGTCCAGTCGAGGGCTGACAATCTTGGAGGTAACACCTATATTTCTGTGCTCCACATTAAAGGCCGTAAATAGCTACTCCAGGACTTTCCTTCAACTATCAAGAGAGAGGTGTTACATTTTTGGTAGCAGCGGTGATCGACCCTCGTTTCCAAACGCCTCCTACAGTGATTTAGTGCCACCAACAACTACTAGCTGCCCCGCCTCACAGCCTCGCCCTCTCGCCCTCACTCTCGTGGCATAATACCGGCTCTGCATACAGGTGTCCAATACCCCTCCCCAGTGCCGTTCTCTACATCGACCACAAACCCACACAGGCCGCGACAATCGATGCCGCAGCCCTCAGCACCTGTTCAAGCACCTGTTATGACACCTGTTCATCTGCCGGTGGTCCTCTCCAGTATCTGCCGTTCACTCTCTACATCTACCACGTCACTGCCCTCTGCCACATCTGCCACCCACCTGTGGCGACATTTGTCCACCCTTTAGTGCCTCCATATCTGCTCCGGATTAAACAACCACCACCACACCACTCAACCCTCCTATTCACGAAACGGCTCAAGCCCAGCGAGACGCTCCTCCTCTTCCAAGACTCATCCTACATACCAACTACAAGCCGTATTCATAACTAGTCACATCCACCACGCCCGGCTGCCTCTGACGTCATCGTCGTCTCCCGCCAGCTGATACACCTCGCCTGACATCCACCCCCCTCTCCACTTCGTTCACCATTCAGCTGTGTAACTATACTAGTGTATCTTCATCCACCCATCTGACTTTCTATAGAGATTATCCTCCGATTTTCTCTACAGATTGTGTGTTATTGTCATAATTCATCTCCACCCCTCACTCCATTCTCACCTTCACCGCCACTTTTATTCCTCATCTCCCATCTCACCTACTATTTATTGCACATACCATTCCGTCATCTCCATACATTTTCATTTCCATACTCGTGGTAAATATTCTCATCTTCACCCTGTAAATATATATATCACTCCTCATCTCTCATTTTATATTGTCGCCAGACTACATGTCATACTTTGTATATACGGAACTTACTCCCTTCACTCTCAGTCAAGAACCAACCAATGATCACACCCCACCAGCCGAGGAGGATTCAGTGACTCATTTACGTAGCGGACGCGCATACCACCGCCCTGCCTCACCACCCACCACTTCATTACTCACCTCCCCACACCCTTCCCATCCAGATAACTCATCCTCTACTCGCATTACTTCACTGCCTGATTCTCTCCTTCCTCCTACCACTCTCGTTAACTCTCCTGCCCCACTTCACCTCTCGTCTCCCTTACACTTAACTACCACTACTTTCTCTCTCTCTCATACGCCCATCACTTCTACACTTCCAACTATGAACCAAACGACCCCTACTCCCCAGTCTATCTATCTCGACGATGCCAATCGTCCCAAATTTACCGGCGAGGACTCCACTTGGTCTATTTATGATTTTCTCAGAGAGGTCGAAACCGACATCCACAATCGGCGGATTACAGATGAAAACCTCAAAGTCTCTTATCTCATGGGTCGCTTACACCAAGGCAAATCAGATATCGGATCCGCGATCGGTGCTGGACATTTTGTTGGCGTAACAACCTTTGCTGATTTCCGTAAGGAACTCATAACACTTTGTTCCCAGCATTCAAATGCCGCATCTCTCATTGGGTTCACTAATCTCCTCACCCAGATGGATGAGGATTTGCGCATCACCCCCCAACATGCCAAACTACGCGAAGAAGCCGCTGCCATGAAAGCCACTAGTAGCGAGATTCGCCAATTACTTATAGGCACAAACTGGGTACAGAACGTAAATGGAGCTCCTATGGTTTCACTCGACAACCTTGCAGATTTATTTGGTTACCTGAGATTCCTCCATTGGCTTATTCTTAAACAGAGAGAAACAGCTCTGGCGATCGGTTTCAATCCAGGAGATAAAAATGTTCAGATTACTAAAACCATCCATGAATGAACAGGTTCAAACAACACGCATCAGGCGACAGACCGACCCTTGCTCTCTCAGGTCTGTCACACAACCACTTCCCCAGACCAATGCCGTTCTCGTTCAGTTACACGAGGCAGACCTGCCACAAATTGTTCTCCAACTGCCAGTCGTGATCAATCTAGCATCCGACAGAACAGACAGTCCTCGATCCTTTGCTGGCATTGTGGTACACCTGGACATCGAGCAAACAGTTGCGGCCATAAACACACACGGCCTTACTCCCAAACTAGACGGCGTATGCCTTCCCGTTCGCGTCGCCCTACATGCAAATATCACAAGATTAGTACGACACACACTGCCGACGAGTGTCGTTACCTAAATCGCCACCAGTCGGGGGAAGTGCCGCCCCCCTGTCGGACCAACATGACGTAGCAACAGAACACCAACTCCCCATCCGCCATGTAGGACCTATCACTTCCTCAGGTCTAGTCATTCTAGGACGGACTAATGACATACCAACGTCGTTCTTCATGGGCACCGGATCTATAGTAAACTTGATTTCTGATACCTCCTTAGACATCATTCAACGCCACCGCAATCGTGTCAGTTTCCTTGAACCGCCAGACATTCGCTTATGCGGTGTAGAAGGCTCAGAGTTTAAGGTCAAGGGAAGAGTCACTTTAGAAGTACAACTAGACAGCGCCTTGCTCCCTTTCCCAATAGAATTTCATGTAACTAACGACTTGAAATATCCAGCAGATGCCCTTATTGGCTTACCCACCATGGCACAACACTCCATTGCGTTATTGCCTGCCTGTAGTAGTATAGACATTTCTGGGTTCCCAGTCTACAGTATGAAATGTCCCCATCCTGTACTGCCAGTAACTTCAGTCGTTCAGTCCCCCCTGACTCTCTCACTCCCTAAGAGTGCAGAGCAAGCCGACCTGTCAACATCATCATCATCATCCGAGAATACAGATATCATTCCCTCGCTGACTGAGAGCAAGGAACCACCTGCTGATACATCCCCTCAGCATTCAGAAAAGGCTCTTCCAGCCTCCTCTAACGACAGCACTACAGCTGACTCAGACATGTCTCAGTTACCTACCTCACAAAGTCTAACTGATGTTCTCCAACACACAGAGACAAGGCGTGGAGTAATGAATACGTGCACAATTTTGTTACCGCATGAGTTTACCAAAGTTTCTGTTCGTGTTGTAGGTGTGAAAGAAGGAGTGGATGTACTAACACTACCTGAGACGTGTTGTGTGAATGGCTTAACTTATGAATCAGCCTGGTGCACGATCTTAAAGGACAGTCTATGTTATCTATACTTGCTCAGTGTCACGAATGCTCCACTAAAGCTTAAAAGTGGTGTAAAGGTTGGAGATTTCCTGGTTTACCCAGCGGCCGTAATGGTGTGCCAGGAATCCTCTATCCCTGCTGATGATGATAGTCTACCGACCGGTATATGTGCCATTAACTCTATGGGATCTGCTCCGACTCGTTCACCTGACCTGCTCTCAAACCTAACTTGCAAGGATTTTCCACAGCATAAATCTCAACTGCTCGACCATTTGCATGCTTACAGAAATGTGGTAGCCTTACCCGGAGAACAAATGGGCACGACAGACATAGTCAAGCATCACATAGACCTAGTACCAGGAACTCAGCCGATTTACATACCAGCCTATCGGTTACCTCACAGCTTGAGAAAACAGACAGATCAGATGGTACAGAAAATGTTAGTTCAGGACATTATCGAACCCTCCGTCAGTCCATGGAATAGTCCTCTTTTCTTAGTCCCAAAGAAGGACGACAACTTTAGACCAGTAGTGGACTACCGTAAGGTAAACTCTGTAACCGTTCCCGACCGTTTCCCGTTACCTGTCCTCACAGATTTGCTAGAATCACTCGGTGAAAATAATGTAGTTTTCTCATCCCTAGACCTCCTCAGTGGATACTGGCAGGTCGAAATGGAAGAATCCTCTCGCCCAATAGCAGCCTTCAGCACTCCTTCTGGACATTTTCAGTTTAAGAGACTTCCTTTTGGTTTGCGAAATGCTCCTTCAGTATTCATGCATCTTATCCATTCGGTATTTAGTGGTATGATGGGCCACTCTCTTTTTGCTTACCTAGATGACATAATCTACAACAAGTCTTGGAACGCCTACAGCTAGCAGGCCTGAAAATCAACCTCAGTAAATGTGACTTCCTGAGAAAGAAAATCAATTTTCTAGGCCACGTCGTCGACGCACAAGGCATTCATACTAATGACGACAAAACTAAGGCGATCATCAGTTTCCCAGAACCTACCACTACCGATGCTGTCAGAAGTTTCCTAGGCCTAAGTGGTTACTATTGCAGATTCATTAAAGACTAAGCAAAGATCGCCGCTCCTCTAACTCACTTACTAAGGAAGAATGTATCCTTTGTGTGGACTAACGATCAGTCCCGGCTTTTCAAGCGCTAAAGACAGCTCTTGTCAATGCCCCATTTTTAGCATTCCCTGATTATACCAAGCCCTTTCTTCTATGCACAGACGCCTCAGGTGCATGACTTGGTGCAGTTCTAATGCAACTAGATCAAATATCCAGGAAGCGTGTAATAGCGTATGCTAGTCGCGCACTTACCACTGCTGAACGTAATTACAGTGTCACCGATTTAGAAGCCTTGGCAGTTGTCTGGTCCTTGAATCATTTCAGAGACATAGTATATGGTTATCCAGTGCATATCCAGACAGACCACCTTCCTCTATGTGATTTGTTTAAGGGACGCAACCTCACTGGTAGGTTAGCTAGATGGTCCATCACCATCCAGGACTTTAATCCCACTTTTCAGTATGTCCCAGGAAAATCGTACGTAGTCGCGGATGCCCTCTCACGTCATGTAGCCGCACCTGTCACGTCCCTGCAGCCCAAGGTCACTGACAGCACAACCTTAATATCAGAGGATGTTCAAAACTCTTAGCGCAAAGATTCCATGCGATCACAAGTAGTTTATTTCCTTGAATCAGATGATGCCTCAACCTTACCTGCTCTCCCAGTACCACTAGATGAGTTCATACTCAAAGATGGTCTCTTGTACAGAAAAACATTCCTTACAGGAAAGGATTTGCCAAACAGAGAAGTACACCAACTCGTTGTCCCTACTGACCTGATATCTGCGGTCCTTCACATCGTTCATGATACACCTCACGCATCCCATCCAGGTAAAGACCAATGCTTGCGCCAAGCACGTCTCGAGTACTATTGGCCAACCATGCGTCGCGATATCAATGCGCACTGTGACTCTTGCATCTCGTGCCACCGCCACAAAGGTTCTACCGGCTTACTTACACCGCTCTTACAATATCCAATCCCGTCATGCCAATGGGAAACAGTGTCCATCGATCTTCAAAAACTCCCTCTTACAGAATCAGGAGCAGAGTATTTGTTTGTAGCAGTCGACCACTTCTCACGCTACTGTGTTCTCGTCCCCCTCTCAGATAAGACCGCGAAGAGTGTTGCACGTGCTTTCGTAGATCACGTAATTTGCCCGTTCAGTACACCACATACCATTCTCACTGACAATGGTACTGAGTTCAACAATAGCCTCCTGGAGGAGATCTGTCACCGCTTTAAAATTAATAAATGCAATGTCATACCTAACCATCCAGCTTCCAATGGCCTTGTAGAGCGCCACAATAGAAAAATCTTAGAGTGCCTCAGACACATTGGCTCCCATAGTTCGACATGGAATGACTGGATTCCCCAAGTGGCATCCTCAATCAATAGCTCCATCAATGCTTCCATTGGCGAATCTCCCTTCTTTGTTCTCTTTGATTTTGACAAACACTTACCATACACCCTGTTATCCTCAAAGCCAGATCCAATCTATAACATGGTTGACTATGTCAAAGTAAAATTGGCCAACTTCCAAACAATCCATCAGTATGTAACATCCAATCTCGCTTCATCTAAGGAGGACATGATAAGACGCCAACATAAATCTGCCTCTGCTATCACTATCGACATCGGTGATCTAGTCTATGGTCATTCCCATACGCGTACCTCTAAATTGGATGACAAATTTACCGGCCCCCATCGCGTACTGAATAAACAAGGCAACAAGTATCACATCCAAGACCTCTCCACTACAGACACTAAGTGGGTCCATGCTGACGATCTGAAACGTGCTCCACGGGGCCTAGTGTTGGAAGAATCACTTGCACAACCTACTGCTCTCCCTCCTACTTCCCAAATCCCTCACTCTACCCCATCTCCACCTATCCAGTCTCCTTCCTCTCCACCTACACCTACTCATTCATCCATCAATCAGTATCGATCCAAACTGCGTTCCGCCCATCAACCTCTCCAGGAACTCTCCCATTAATTCTCACCTAATCTTCTAGGTATGATGTTAGCGGTCTACCTGCTGGCAGTGCTGACCCTCCTAGGGTCTGGGTCGGGTGAGGACGATGGTGGAGTACGTCCCGGGGCCTTGGTTGGCTCGGAAGGCGAGGTAATGCTGATTAAAGATGTAGTCTCCCTTCGCTACGATCTTGCGCCCCTGGCTGACGTAGCTATCGCCCTACCTGCCTACGCGCACCAGCTCCACAAAATCAAGACCCACCTCACAGCCCTCATGGGGAAACACAACCCAAATCAGTATTTATATCATCTTTTCCTCCCACTCTCCTGGCAGTTGCAATACATTTCTCGTAAATTCACTGAGCTCAATGACACTTTCTCCATTCAGCCACCTGTAGGTCGTTCTCGTGTGAAGCGAGGTCTCTTTGACCTCGAAGGTGAGATTCTCAGCGGATTGTTTGGTGTCACTACAGCCCGTGACCTTTCCGGCTTCAAATCTGACCTAGCTCATTTAGCTTCCGCCCTAGAATCTCAACGCCGAGTCATGAAAGTCCAA
Organism: Birgus latro; assembly: GCA_018397915.1. Lineage (NCBI taxonomy): Eukaryota > Metazoa > Arthropoda > Malacostraca > Decapoda > Coenobitidae > Birgus > Birgus latro. The sequence goes on from JAGKTI010008448.1 coordinate 31,324, forward strand.
CACACAATGTTACAGAAGATTACAACCCATCTAAATGAAGTAACTTCCACTCTGAACAACTTCACAGACATCTTAAACCAACACCTCTCCAATCTCAACGTTCTTTCTCAGTTCTTTTATCTCAAACTCAACATGGATAATCTCCAACTAGCCATTGACTCTCTACTCTCTCAGGTCACTACCTTGGTTCGTATCCTAGTCGATGCTATTAATGGACGTGTCACTGCAGACTTAGCACCTATCTCAGCTCTCCGCTCTGTATTAGACTGGGCTCACTCTACTTTCGGTTTATCACCAGTACTCCCCTACTCCTCTCTCGAATATTACTATCCAATTCTCGAGGCCACTCTTCTCACCACATCCGTCGTCGTCCATATCCCTCTCCGTTCTGACATCACCTTCAACCTTTTCCACATCATTCCCTTCCCCTTCCGTTACAACAACTCCTTATTGCAAGTCTCTGTTCCTTCAGAATATTTCCTCCTATCCCATGACCACCTTTCAGTAGCCTTCCTTTCTACCACCGACCACCAGCAGTGTTCCTCCCTCACCCCTACCTCTCGTCTCTGTGCCGCCCACCTTTTCGCTATCTTCCCTAGCAGCGCTACGCCCTGTGAGTCTGCTTTAGTTCGTAACCATTCCATATACTCGGCCTGTTCCTTTGTTCCAGCTCCTGTACTCCCAGTCCACCATGCTCACCTCAACCACGTCCAGTATTTCTTCTTCACTGTCCCCATCTCTGTCACCATCATGTGTCCTGGTACTTCAGTCCTCTCCGTACCCGCTCGTGGTTTCTACAAAGCACCGGACAATTGTACCGTCAAATCAGAGTCAGTCATCACTTATGCCACTCGCTATCACCAATCAGTCCGTAAACACTCCTATGACATCTTCCAACCCATTGACATACCTTCCAACCTGTAATCTCCTAACATTACCGTTATCTCCCCCAACATGCGTATGCTAACATTCCTCAACGACAGTGGCTTCATTATGGATCAATTTACTCTGGCCCTCAGCCGTTCTTGGGTTCATCCAACCGTTGTGTTTCCCCCTGTGGTCATCTCTTTCATAGGTTTTCTACTCCTAATCTGTGCAGTACACTGTTGTGTCCGGAAAATGGAAACCAGACTACAGGAAATCAGACTTGCTACTGGCATAGTATGCCCTACCCAGGATTAAGTGCCCTCCCATTCAGTGACTGCCTGTGCCACCTGATAAGTTGCATAACCTGTGGACAGAAAAAGTACCACCAGCAAATGTTGACATATCTCTGATACACTAATGTGTGACAACTAGCAACTAACAGAAACAAAAAGAAAAAAAAGAAAAAAATGAGACATGTGTACCCTATATCTCGAGTGTTCTCTACAGTACTTTTATAGGTATCTGAACATGTGTGACCGCATCCTCTATTTACTCCTTGTATCATATATCAACATGACTCTATGTGAATCTTATATCAACATACCTCCCCTTGTACCAGTGTATATCACTAGTTTCCAACCCCTTGACATGGCCATGTCCTCCCTCCAACCACTGTATCATACTTACTCACTCCCATCCCATGTATCATAATTCCTCCCTTCTTCCCCTGTACCATACTCCCTACCTGTACAAATCTCCCACCTTCCTATTCAAATGAACCACCCCATATACCTTCTGTCTAGTGTCAGGAGACACCATCTCAGCCACCCCGGGGAGTATTGTACCATTCCCCTTATATGTATACGTGTATGTATTATGCCTCCCTCACTGTATACCCCCCACTGTATCCCCCCACCCCCACTGTATCCAGAATCGCAGCGTAATCAGCGCTTCCAGGCAAGCCTAGCCAATCAGCTCCATATGTTTCGACTCTAGTCCAGTCGAGGGCTGACAATCTTGGAGGTAACACCTATATTTCTGTGCTCCACATTAAAGGCCGTAAATAGCTACTCCAGGACTTTCCTTCAACCATCAAGAGAGAGGTGTTACATGTGTGTGTGTGTTCCACCAATGATCATAAACACGTATTTATTATCACCATGAAGTGTTCATTACAATATGTCCACTGCGTGATATATTAGTGATATTTTTAATTTAATGATATGACAACTAAGCATTTAATAATCAGTCCAAAGTAAGACCTTATTTTCTAAATGTTATTCAGTCAGATATGCAGTGCAATAGCGGATAAAATACAATAGAGGCTGAACGTAGCCTTTGGCTCTGCAGGGTATGTCAGGCTAAAACACCAGATGTCTAGTAAAGCAT
>JAGKTI010008449.1:0-10590 GCA_018397915.1 Birgus latro
AATAATAATAATAATAATAATAATAATAATAATAATAATAAGTGTTTTATATGGTGCAGTAGCTGACATAGGTAATGATCCACTTCACTCGGATAAATATAACCAGTCAAAGAGTACTGACTTTCAAAGCCCAGTTAAGGGTACAAAAAAAAAAAAAAAAAAAAATCGAAAATACAGGGGACTCCACATTTTTTGCCTCTCAGTTCTCGTGTGTTGGAGGAACGGCTCAGTGCTACCAATGTCTGCTTTGCGTAAATTTATATTTTTCTTGACCCTTTACGTTACAGCGTCTGTTTCGTACGTTCATTGATTAAAGGATTTATTAATTATTTTACGAAGCAGCCCAAAAATCTGCTGTCCCAGTGGTGTGCACAGATAATATAGGGGGCAAGTGATCTACCTAAAAAACGGGAGAGTACCACACTCTTTGTCGAGAGAGAGAGAGAGAATCGGTGCAAGAGTATAGATACTTTATAACCAGCAGGACAAAGGGTTAGAGACTCCAGCCAATTTGAGCCTTACCTGTGCCAGACTCTGTGCTGTCCCCACATTAACTGACTCGGTTCCGCATCACACAAGAGCTGGACTGCGTAATATGTTCACCCTCCTGTGTTCGTAGGCTTTTCATATTTGTTTACCTATAAAGTGGAATGATATTATTGACTCCGACTGTACAGTTGCCCACATATGAACCTGGGACAGCGGTGTTGTGTAGCAGAGGTCGGGTGGTTGGTACCCCTGACAGGAGTGCCGGTTGCCAATTAGTAATTTTATTGTCAGTTAATTGTGCGGCATGTGTATCTATCCATACTAAAGATGCATAGGTATGAGTATTTTCCATATACCATGCAGTTATTACAGTTGATGGGTTAAAATCGAACTACGTCACAATTATGGCATTTCGAGATACCTTAACACAGAGTAATCCCCCCTTCATGTGTTGCCAGATGATGGATCACAATCTTACCATCAACTACAGAGTAAAATGTAAAGTTACTAGATCGTTATAATCAGTGGTAATAAATACTTTGAATGTGTTAGCCTCTAGTATATTACTGGTTGCTTCCTCACACACACACACACACACACACACCGTATTATCGATCTTTACATTAAGCACATGTTCAGGTTATTGGAATTATCAGAGATACTTAATCCACCTGCCCTTTCTCTCTCCACATCAGTGAAATCGCTAGGCATCAAAGGCTCTGTAGCACTGCTAGGGTAAGACCGGGTAGACATTACGCAATACACAGGTCTAGCGTAGCAGCAGCTGGACTTAAGCCTCCAATCATCCGATCACGAGTCAGGAACGATAACCTCTACACTACGGACGCCCCTTCTACCCAGTCTAAGCGTATAATTTTATTGGTTAGGAAATAAACCACCTATATTTCCATGATGTTTATTCACATCAGTGAGCTTCCAATAATAATAGGCAATTCTTCGCCTGACCCGAGTAAAATGCATGTGACCAGCTCTGTTTCAAAGTATAAACATATTTAATTTCATACATCCTTTAATCTAATGCCATAAATATATATTAAGGAAATTATTATATAATATATGCATCCTAAGTGTATAACAGTAGGTAAACACACTGGAATATCATTAACAAGCACCATACTAGTTTATGCTATAAAGACATGTTACATTAATTGGGTAAACCATTTCTACTTTTAATAATGACTCCACCCTCCTTGTGCATCAATCACAGCCTGCAATCTAGTTTGCATTGACGAGATATGATTACACACTAGATCAGGCCTTCCCCTAAGCACTTCCCATACTCCGTGTGTTGTGCGCAAGAGATGGAAGGAGAATTTAAGAGAGTATGGATCAGTTGGCTCAAGAATTGTGTGGGTAGGATTGAAAGTTGGACTACAAATGAAGTCGATTGTGTGTGTGTGTGTGTGTGTGTGTGTGTGTGTGTGTGTGTGTGTGTGCGCCAACGCACGCTCGTGCAAGCAGAGTGAAAGAAGAGTTCTCGACAAATGTGGACGCGTGCATGAAAAAGTTTCAAAGGAATGAGAGAGTGTTTTTGATTGGAGATGTGAATGGGATAGTAGGGAATGTGAAGGTGGATGGAGTAGCAGGTGAGTGGGGTGTGCCCGCAGAAGTGGATGAGAATGGCAGTGGTCTAGTGGGCATTTGTGCCGGGAGAGGGGTTGGTGATAGGCAATACCCTCTTCCAACACAAAATGATCCACAGGTATACGTGGTGAGTGATGAGAGGGGTGGGTGGTGAAATGAATGAACGGAAGGCAATGACTGATTGTGTGTGTGTGGGTGATAGAATGAGAAGGTGTGTAATGGATGCAAGAGCATATAGAGGTTGGGGGAGTGGACTTTCTGACCACCACTTGGTGATGGTGAAAGTCAAGGTTGAAATGAAATGGAGGAATAGAAGTAGGAAAGGACAGGAGGAAGTAGTTCTTACAAGGAGGGTAAAAAGGTTACAAAAGAATGGAAAATAGGCAGAATATAAAAGAGACATGGAGGAGTAATTGAGTATATATGATTTAGAGCAGATGGGGGACATGGTAGGTGTGTGCAAGATATTCACATAGGAATTCTGTGCAGCATGTTAGGTGGTGTGTGGGGTGAAGTGAAGGCGAAGGGGGGTGCAAAGAACAGGATAGTGGAATGAAGAGGTGAGACAGGCTGTGACACAAAAGAAGAAAGCATATAGTGAGTCGATGAGAAACAGGGGCGTGGAGGAAGTTGAGAGACGAGAGAGTTATATGTACAGAGGAAGAGAGAGGAAGAAGAGAGTGGATGAGGAATTTGGAAAGAATCTGAGTGTAAAGTGGAGAGAATGTGAGGAAACTATTCTGGAAAGAGGTAAAGAGAGTTAGACAGGTGTTGAAGAAGCTAGTCATGGAGTGAAAGATAAAAATGGTATATTACTAGGGGAAAAGGGAGAAAAAGTGAATAGATGGAAGGAACACTTTAAGGATGTAGAAGAGTTTATATTAGAGAAATATACGAAGTCCCTCTCTGGTGAGAAATAGTTACCAGTAGAGAAAACCGAGAAACAAAAAACTAAATATTAGACAGAGAAACATACCAAACCTCTCTTTGTTGAGAAATATTAACCAGTAGAGGAATTTGAGTAAAAAAAGTTGAAGAGGTAAAATATTCGTATTAGACAGAGAAACAACAAAGCCTGTCCTAGTTAGGAATATTAACCAGTAAAAGAAAGCAGCAAACAGAAAAGGTTACATATGAGGCGATTTTTTTGTCCGCAGCTGCATGAAGGAGAAAGCAGTTTAGACTATTATGGAGAAACTGAGCCGAGATGTAACAGAAACACTTGCGGTCACTCTCAATGTGGGCAACTTGCTTTTATTGATTTTTCTATTCGTTTTTGTTGTTAATACTGTTGTTATTACTATTGTTGTGATTGTTATGATTGTTGCTGTTGTTATTGTTGCCGTTGTTGTTGCTATTGTTGTTGGATTGTTACTGTTGATATTGTTATTGATAGTTGTTTTTGTTACTGTATTGTTGTTGCAATTGCTTTTATTGTTAAGTGTTATTGTAATATTTTTTTGTAACTTGCTGTTATGCCTATTATTGTTGGTGATGTTACTGTTGTTTGTGTTTTGTTGTTGCTGTTTTGTTGTTTTATTAATTAGTTATTGCTGTTTTGTTGCATCTTTGTTGTTTTGTCATTGATTTGGTTTGTTGACTTGTTTTGTTGTTTTATTTTGCTGATGTTACTATGTTTGGTTATTTTGTTATGTTTTGTTTCGTTGCCGTTTATTTCAATTATTTTTTGATGTTGCTTTGTTTTATTTTTTATAGTTTTTTTTTGCTTTTTGTTTTTATTATTATTTATTATTATTGTTATCATCATTATTAATACCGGTATCATGATTATTATTATTAGTGCACGACGTAAGGTGATAAAACGCCAGAAAACTGGTTCAAAGTTCTGCAATATTCTCGCTACCATAACTTTCAGATTTTTGATGGCAGAACTTTTTTTTTTAAACTTTAAAGTTTTTTATTTAGCTAAACTTTCAACCCATTTTTGGGCAAAATGTCATTGCTTAAGCAAAAAAACAACATTGACTAGAACGAAGTTAAGTACCATTAAACAATATAAATGTGCTTTGGCCTCCCCCAAAAGGTAATATGGGTAGGCTTAAAAAAAAAAAAAAAAAAGGGTCCAATTAATCCAGCTCCCAACTTTCCAATCCCTTTCCTCTTACGTCTGTATCATCACCACTAAGGCTGTAATCTGGGTCATCAATAGTATTATCACTAACGCAGATATTTTCCTCAGAAGTATCACCAAAGAGTATAGAGAAAGATAAGACGGGAGAGTCGCACCATCCCGTGTAACTCTGGACGACAGTGGCGCACCAAGCGGCGGGCGCGGAAACAGAGCTGGAGATTGCCGGGCAGGTAGTTCTGTGCTGCTATTAATTGCAAAAATTCTAAGCAAAAAATGCCGGGATTATCTTTTTTTCGATTCCCAAAGGACAAGGAAAGGTGGGTGATATATTGTCAATCACATTTTATCTAAACCAAGTTCATGCTTAAGAAATTATCAGAAATGTCGATCTTGTTTATTCTCTCATTGTTGCTTTGGCATTTAATTCCCCATGTTTTATCTAGACACTACAAGTGGTTACTGAGCGTTGTTCTAAAGTATCAGGCTCTTTTTATGTTGCTCATGCTATTTTATTTTTCACTGTATTATCTATAGACTACTATGTTGTTAACTTATAGGTCAAGGAGATGGGTCCCAAAAGCAACTGATTTAATTGTGGAGGTCATGTTTCTCAAGTTGTAAAGGTTAAACACAAGTTCAAAGTTTCACAGGATTAGTTGTTGAAAGTTGAAGTTAGTTGCGCCATTACAGTAGACTACTGGTATTCACCAGCACTAGAATAATTGCTGTCGGCCTGGGCGAGGTGTGTCGTGCTTGCACCACTTGTTATGCTTTGCTAGAAATCCATAACCAATTTGCTTGAGTTCAGTGTATGACTGTGAAGAATGATGCAATGATCATCATCCATTTAGAATCCACTGCCGAACAAAGGCCTCCTCAACCTTCTCCACGGATACCTTGAGCTAAAATCTGCCGGGTTTTGCCTGGAAACTAACCTGTTTCATCTCCGTCTCCTGTCTGGTCTTTTTCTGCTACACTTGCGATCTCGTGGAGTCCAGCTGACCCTATTCGTCCATCGGTTATCTTTCATGAACGTCATGGCTGGGATCATGCATTATTTGTATGTTTTTCATTTTTTACATATTGGTAACCTACTTTTCATGATGTCTCTTTGTTTACCAGAAGGCTTTCCATCCAAAATATATCTTTTTATTTCACGTTCATGGTCTTTCGTTAGGTTTAGTGGTTGCCCCAAGAAATTGTACTCCTCAAATTCTTCAAGAGTTTCTTCCTCTATTTTGATGACGCTCTTTGGTGTACTGTAGTCTTACCCCAGTTCGTCTTTAGCCCTATTTTGAGGCTTTCCCTGATAAGATAATTTAACATTTCTTGCAACGTTTCTGCTGTTTCTAAAACTAGGATTTTGCTATCTGCGAATCTTAACCCGAGGAATCCCATCGACGTATGGGTACGTTGCAACGTTTTGTCACAGCTACACCCATTGATGTACGGGTACGTCATGTAATTGCAAGGGTCATAATTTGCACAATTGTCAAGTTTAAGGGGTGATTTTTGGTAGGCATATGTGGGAGTCCTTCCTCTACCTACTGTCAAGCGGGGATACTGCCTGGCCGCACCTAACCCCCCCTCCCCCCACACTGGGCAATTCACCTATTAGCAGTAACCTGGCCAGTAAAGGTATGTTGCTCCACGGTCTCTCCAATGACGAAATTCACGGTGAAAATGATTCCTGAGGTGGAGGACAAAGAAATAAAGAAGCTAGGGCATGAAACAAACAGAAGTGTTGAGGTGGTAATGTCATAAAGGAAGGTGCCATATGTGGATGTGTTTGGTGACTGAACAATGCTTCTATTGCCTATATAAATGTGTGAAAACCAATATAGTCTGTTACTACACATAAATTCGTACCAAATACATAAATAAATATGTAATTGAAAGTGGCTTGAATTAGTTAACCCTTCCATAGTTCGTTTCCTTTAGCCAGGTACCCTGAGAAAGAGGGAAAATGTAAGGCTTGCTCATCACCTGTAGCACCATTTATAGCCTCAGGAAGGCGATTTTTCTTCGAATTTTCGATGTTTCTCGCCAAAAGCGAAGGTTTGAGCCAGAAAAAAAAAAATTCCGAAAATGCTCGGGACTGGGGGGTATCGGAGGTCGGAAATCGGTCGGGACTGGACGGGTTAAACAGGTTTTTACTTAGAAAATGAAGTATGAAGTTTTGCTTTATTCTAGCTTATGTTGCCAAGTCTCAGACAACAATAAATTTATAAACTTTCTCTTCAAACAGTACTAAATATGGAATAATCACTCACTTGTAATGAATTAGTAAGTACTGTCGGCCTCTAGAGAAAGAACTTGCCCCTGACAATTAATAATTCACCCTGGAACGTAGTAATACTAAACCAGCCTCTTGCTTTTGCATTTCCTAGCTTGCACGAACAGTTTTATTGCGAATCAATGAGAAAATTAGCCTAACTACAAGTCGTGATTAATATCAAGAAAAGTTTGTACAAGCTGAGAGTAAAGTAAATTAAATAAGAACAATTTGGAAAAGTAAAACAAGATTGTACATTTAACAGAGTTCAAAAGAAAAGCTGTAAATTCATTAATTGCAACAAAATAAATGCCTACATTACAAGAGACCTTAAGGCAAGTAAATCTGCGCACTCACGCATTCAAGCTACCTAACACTCTGAAATCTAGAAAACAGAATGTACTGGTAAATGGAGAGATGTGGAGTCACAGAACTAAGAGAAGAGTGGGTGATCTGTTGTCCACTGATCGCTGCTGGGGTTGCACTGTCATGAACTGACATTGAGAATGGAGTCAAAGAACTGCGAGGAGACTAGATGATCCTGATCCTCTGCTCAAAACATCAGGGTATCCTTCATTCATCACTGCTGGATTGCACTGCTCTGGAATGACGTCCGCCTCTCGGGCCTGCCAGTTTTAGGCTGCCCTGTTCACAAGTGATGCAAGGCATGATCCGTGGGAAGAAGGCAGAACTTTCTCTCCTGGCAGTTACAAGTGCGGGGCGAGGAGTAAATACATACTAATTTCGCTCAGTGATACACAGTGTCTATGCATACAAACAGTCACTCCTGAAACAGTGGTAAATGTTTTGAAAATTTACTCCAATCAGAGTGCTGACATGGGACGGTTGGAACTGAGTGAAGCTCACGGATTTCCACAAGTGTTCGTAGAGTCAGTGTCACTAATTCGTGATGTACACCCACATATCAAGCCACAGATGAAAGAATAGAAGCATTCTATGTTGACATCATCCAGATTATAAAAGAAGAAAAGATCACATATACTATACTCATTGAAGACTTCAATGCAAAAGTTGGCAAATCGAAAAATGGAGAAGTATGTATGGGAAAATTTGGAGAGGGAGAAAGCAATGACTTTGGTGAAATGGTACTGTAGTAAATTTTGCTGAAATATATATCATGAGAATAATGAATACATTCTTCCACAAAAGAACGTGGAAAATATAGGCCTAGAGAAGTCATAATGGAGAAACAAAGAATGAAATTGACTCATTATTGCAGACAAGAATAACACTATCATAAATGTCACAGTTTTCAAAAAAGTCAGTGTAGGAAGTGACCATAGAATGGTGGGTTGCACAGCCAGATTCAATATCAGAAGTGAAAGAAAGAGGCTGATTAAAAGTAAAAACTAAAAAATGCCCAATAAAAGTTGGCAAAAACAAAGCAGCCTTTCATTTAGAAATAACGAAGATAATAATTTAGGTTCTTGGTTATGCTGAGTGCGACATTGATGAATTGAATGATTGACTATCTAAACTGCTAAGAGAATCAGCAGAGGTACTAGGGACACCAAATACAACCTAAGCCAGTAGGTATTAAAAAATGACCCTTGAGCCCATGAAATGGAGAAAGGAGATGAAAATAAAAACAAAGAACGATAAAACAGAAGGAGCGGAATTAAATAAGCTTATCAACAAGGGAGAGAGGGAAGAAGAAAGGAAAGAGAAACATGAATGAGATCAAAGAAACCATCCAAAAATGAAAAAGTCTGAAACTGGTCCAGAGTAAAATAGCACTGGGAAAGAAGCAAATTATATCACTGAAAGACAAAAACAGTAGCCCGCACAGTCCAGACCGATTTTTTACGAAATACACCCTCGGGATCCGACCAATTTTCAAGCTTTTTTTTTTGTCTCAAACCTCCGCTTTTGGTGAGAAGCACTGAAAATTCATAGAGAAATCACCCTCCTGAGCTTAAAAATGTTGATACAGGTGTCATTCAGCCTTACGTTTTCCTTCTTTTTCAGGGTACCTGGCTAAAGAAAACGAACTATGGAAGGGTTGACTAATTCAAGCCACTTTAAATTACGTATTTATTTATTTATTTGGTACGAATTTTTGTGTAGTACAAGTCTATATTGGTTTTCACACAATAATATAAGCAATAAAAGCATTGTTCACTCACCCAAAACTCCAGCATATGTCACTTTCTTTTATGACATTACCACCTCATCACTTCTGATTGTTTCTACCTCTAGCTTCTTTGTCCTCCACCTCAGGAATCACTTTCACCGTGAATTTCGTCACTGGAAAGACCATGGGGCAACATATCTTTACTGGCCAGGTTACTGCTAACAGGTGAATTGCCCAGTGTGGGGGGAGGCGGGGAGGGGGGGATCAGGTGGGGCCAGGCAGTATAGATCTCCCACATATGCCTACCAAAAACCACCCACGAATGTTGAAAAATGTGCACACGATGGGTCTTGCAACTGAGTGACGTACAATGCACGTCAGTGGGTCTGTCCGCGGAAAAAAGTAGTGATGTGCATCGTACGTCGGTGGGGCTCGGCGGGATAGTCATCAATGCAGAGACGGATTGGTGGAGAGAGTTGAAAATTTTTTACAAAGAACAGTAAAAACTATAGTACCAATAGCTAACTTTTCAGCTGACACAGGTGAAAAACTTAGGGTAACACCAGACTGAGTAGAAATTTCTCTAAGAAAAGAGGGAATGGGGAGGAGATAATGGAGTAGTAGCTGATTTACTGTCGGATGCAGGAGCAGAAGTACAAAACAGGCTTGCCTACGTATTTACTTACCTTACTGCATAAAGAAGAAGAAAATTCCTTAAACATGGTGTAATACAATAATTATTTTACTTTACAAGAAAGGTGGCTCAAAAGATCTTAGTAACTATCGACCCATTAGCTTCTTACCAGGTATTCGGAAACTCTTCACTAAAGTCCCTACGAACACAATAACAACAAATTTAGAAGAAAACCAACGTCGTGAATAGGCAGGATTCCGAGGCGGGAATTAAGCTACTGATACTCTACACACACACAGTGAATCAGCTGATTGAGAAAACTAAAGAATATACTCTAATCAACCACTGTACTTAGCTTTTGTTGACTACGATTCAGTGGAGCATAAAGCAAACATAAATTCATTGTGAGAACAAGGACTACATGAGAACTCCATAAAACTGCTCGAAAACACATCTAAAGAGGGAATTGCTACATTAAGACTCGGAAAATTTAAGAACGAGAAGGGCGTGCGTCAGGGAGATACAATCTTACCAAAATTATTGACAGCATTCCTAGAAAGTTCAGAAAGCTAGACTGGGAGAACAAAGGAGTAAACATAGATGGAGAAAACCTAAACCAGTAAGACTGGCAGATGACACTAAACTCAGACACAGCAGACATTGCAAAAAATGTTAAATGACCTAAACAGTGAGAAAGTATCAAGGTAGGGCTAAAGATGAACTGAAGTAAAACTAATGTTCAGTTCAAATACGTCAAAGAGCGTCATCAGAATAAGCAAAGAAATTCTTGAAGTTGACGAGTACAATTAGCCTACTTGGGGCAAATATTATAACTAACGAAACACTACGATAACGAATGAATAAAAACGCATTATAATTGGATGGAAGGTTTCGGTAAGCACAGAGACATCATGAAAAGTACCTTGCCAATATGAATGAAAGGAAAAGTATATACCATAACGAATGTATAATTCCACGTATGACGTGTGGTAATGAGACCTGGAAACCGACAAAATGAATGGAAAATAAACTAATTCCTTCTCAAAGAGCAATGAAGAGGCCGATATTGGGAATATCTTTAAAAGACAGGAAAAGATTGACGAGTGAGAGAGCAGACTTAAGTCAAAGCCATTGTAGGAGTTATGAAAGAACAGAAATGGAGGTAGACAGGTCATGTAGCAAGAGTTAGGAATAATCGACGGAGCAAGAGGCTTAATGACTGGAGTCCAAGAGATTGTAAGCGTAGCAGAAAAAGGCCAGACAGGAGGTGGAGAGATGAGACAGAGAAGTTTGCTGGCAAAAATTGTTAGAGATTGGCTCAGTCAAGGAATTCGTGGAGAAGGTTGGGTGAGGTCTTCGTTCAGCAGTGGACCTCCAATGGCTAATGATATATACAGTGT
>JAGKTI010008449.1:10705-33578 GCA_018397915.1 Birgus latro
TGAATATGCGTGTGTGTTTGTGAGTTGGTTCGTTCCTTTCACGAGAACGGTAATAGCTATCGACCTAATTCTTTCTGCTATAGGCGAGGGCAACAACAAATAGCAATAATAGATCTGAGAGAGAGAGTGAAAAAGCGGGAGACTCAGGGATAGTGAGAGATTTAATACGAAACAGATGGTCTGACTGTGGCAGCTGTGAAATTATAGCATAGAGGAGTTTTACGTGTTACATACACACACACACACATATATATATACACACACACACACGCACACACACACATACACACACGCACACACACACATGCACACACTCTCTCTCTCTAATCTCTGACGTATCGAACGTAAATTAAAGCGCCGTTCTCTAAGTGGTGTCTCTTTTTTAGAGATTTATATCGATCTCACACTTTACGTATCATCATCATCATCCCCCCTTTATCTGTTCCTCCTTCTCCTTTTCCTTTTCCTCCTACTCTTCCTCCTCCTCCTCCTCATCATCATCATCATCACCATTTTTCCACCTCTTTCCCACTCACAATTGGGATGAGATAAAGTCCGGGAAGAGAGGTAAATAAAAACATAATCATAATGGAGAAGTTACCAATCAACTGCATTCCATGGGCCACACACTCACTCATTCACGTTTCAGACTCTCGGAATTCTGTATTTTACGTATATGTTTTATATCGTGATATTTTACATCATTAACTTGCAAGAAGATTAACGATCTGCAAAGTAAATCGCTCGAGAAGAAGTGTTACGAAATCTCATAAGTCATCTAGAACTAGGGCCCAAGTTTGTTAAATAATCACGTAATTAAAAATAAATCCAGTCAAATCAAACGCTACCTTCACTCACCACATTGCAGGTATATCGGTGGATCAAAAGCACAGAAAAATCAAGATCAGAAGGAGAAGATCAGATTTCAAACGTCCACTTAAAAGACCATACTCTGATAGTAATAAAGGCCCTAGCAGAAAATTTCAGCTTCTATATTCACGATGTAATCCCAAATATATGGAAGGAAGCAGCTATCATCTCCATACTCAGGAACGACTCCCAGTTGATCTGCATCATATACACCAGTATAACTGCTTTGCACACAATCTAAAGCCATGGAAGGTTAATCTTAAAGAATGTCATGCTCACATCTCTTTTCCTGACTCATCACATGGATTCCTCCCTAAACACTCAACCACCACCCACCTCCCAATGTTAGCTCAGCCAAGATGGCTTCAACGAGAATCAACCACCATTACGAACCACTCTAGTAGCAACATGTATAAACATAAGTATTTAACACAGGACCACGATACATCCAAATAAATAAAGTTCTGGACATAAACGTGGAAGGAAGAATTAGGAATAGCTGGCAAGGTGGTCCATCAAACCAATGTTCTAAAGTCAGAAGACTGGTACTCCACAGGGCTCGTTACTTTCACTTTATAATCCTTTCCTCCATAACCAGTCAACCCACTCACCTTCAGTAACAGTACTGTCCTATGCTGAAGTCTTAGCAATAGCTTCACAACACTCCAAAACTTAACAAGCAGCAGCCCAGCTCCACCTCTACTTACACTCACTAGAAGGGTGACATGTACAAAGTACAATGACTGCCGCAACAACCAAATCATCCATTACCCTCATCATTGCAGACATGAATTTTAAACACGCCCTTAGTGTCTCCCTTACAATACGTCAGCCACTCCCACCAGAAAGGCATGCAATAATTTTAGGACCTTCTTTGAGCCCCTAAAGGCACTACCTCTCGATAACAGAAAGAATTTATTCTTCTCTAAATAGCTCTTCAGAATGAAATGTAGAGAACTCGGGTCCCTGAGCTGTCGGCGCAAAGCGTCGCTCAGTAGGCTTCTGCCAAGCCTTGTGCACTGACTCGCCGTACAGCCTTCACGACCTTGCTGACCTAATCAGTTCGTCGTCCCTAAATATGTGATTAACAAAAGTTTGGTAGAAATCCGTCGATGGGTTTAAGAGATATCATACCCACAAAGATAAACTAAGTCGACCCCAAACAACATTGACCTTTGACCCTTTGACCTAGCTGAGCTAATTAGTTCTCCTCATACTGCATCACTTACAAAAGTTTGGTAGAAATCCGTCGCTGGGTTCAGGAGATAACGCGCCCACAGGAGTGTTACGAGTGCACGGACCCTTGCACACAAGCACCCACCCATGCACTCATGGACGGACAGACCAATTACTTAATGCCGCCTCCACCATAGGTGAGTGGAGGCATAATAACTGAATTATGCCAGCCCTGCATGGGCCCCAATCTTAACCAACACAAATATGGGTATACTTAAAATACCCACAACAAAGCCTTAAGAATAATAACGAAAAGCACAAATTCCACAAAAATATATTACCTACATTAAGAAACAAAATTACTCTCCATTTAAGATCGAATTAATATGGTAGACATACAGTCTGTTGCTTTCGCTCAAGATCCATCCCACCTTCGTAAATTCATGCTGCATCACCCGTATTCTCAGTGACCCAAGAAACACACATCTACCCAACACTCCACAAAGTGTCTCGGTAACATCCCTCCTCCACCACCCAATATTACACTTCACAAACACATAGCCATCAAAGGCATCCAAAAATCATGCATTTAGCATCGTTCATGGATATTCACTACACATAACTCTTCAGAAACCACCCCATCTAGGGAGAGAGAGAGACACTCCACCTAGCCAAACTGTGATGCGGTCATCACCCTTCCCTGCTACAGTACGTACACAAACTAGAACTCACATATAATCCACTATGCTCATACTATAATGCAGCCCCCCATGCACCACAACGCATGCACCCACTTCATACACCACACTATCACAGCACAGACAGTCCTTCCCATAACCTCACAGATAACCTCTGTGAGTGACTGGTTGAAGTGGCTTCTCCACTCCACTGGGTTCACATCCAGATGAGCCTGAGGTTGCAATAATAACAGTAACAACAATTTTATATATTTCATGTGACAACTACGTCAGTCCGATGATACACACACACACACACACTCACACACACACACGTGTATATAGACAGATATAGATATAGATAGAAAGAAAGATATAGATAGAGAGAGAGATGGATAGATATAACTATATTTAGAAACATATACATCATCATCATGATCATCGTCAGCCATTCCAAGTCCACTGCTGAACAAAGGCCTCCCCCATTCTTTTCCACAATTTCCTTGACTGAGTCAACCTTTGCCACGTTTTGCCTGCAAACTCCTCTATCATATCTCTCCACCTCCTGTCTGGCCTTTTCATGCTACACATACAGTCTCCTAGAGTTCAGCCATTCAGCCTCTTGATCCACCAATCAGTTATCCCTTATTCTTGCTATATGACCTGCCCACCTCCAGTTCTGTTCTCATCCATCTTCTATATGGTAATGTCTTTGTAATCTGCTCTCTCATCCAAGATCTTTTCCTCTTATCCCCCAAATCGCAGGGTATTTTTAACTCAGTCATGTCACTATGGGCAATTTCCTGGAAATTGCTTGTTTTCATACATTAATATCTCGGAAAGTATAGCACTTAGGGAAATAAATTAATGACCATATTAATCAACAGCTCTTCTTGCAAATGAAAGCATCCTCAGGTCGTTGATGAGTAATGACATGAGAAAGAGAACTATTTTTTTTTTACACAAGAGCAAGACATGTTTGGCATCTGCCTGCAGCACCAGCTATGGCTTTGCTCTCAACATGATAACTTTTGCACTACTAGGTAAACTAGACACTATTGCGTCCAAGGCATGCCTTATGGCACTATCACTGAACCTTTTTCTAGTATCCTTGGAAAGAAGCTTGGCAGGGGTGGATGATGCATTTGGCTACAGGCAGTGTGGACAGAATCAGACAAACAGGAACCTGAAGACATCGTTGTACACCTGGCAAAAGCACGGGACAGGCTGACTTTCTCCTGTGTGCTATGGAGGGACTCCCTGTCAGGGGAAAATGAAAATGTGTCTATGGACACTAGGAATAACTATCGAGTCGATTATCACGAGAGAATCGACTCGTGAAATCAAAGTGGCGATTTCACTTTTATGCTGGCTTACTTCGCCAATACTCTGGAGTAGAGAATTTATAGACTTTCTCAACAGTACACAGCAGAGACTAAACGCTCAAGAGGGCTGTATTACTGTACTGTTGGCCTCTGAGAAAGTTAGTTCACCCCTTAACATTCAAATAATAATAATAATAATAATAAACAGGATCTTGGCTGAGCCAAACTCCTAGCTGGCACAACGGATTTTAGAATTAATACCAAGTGCTGGCCTAAGTACCAGTCGTGATTAATATAAGTAGTTGTGCTAACTTGGAGTAGCAAAAGTGTACTAAATATGTGGGGAAATCAAACACGATGGTTACATTTAACAAAGCTCAAGAAAACGAACTGTAAATTTATTAATTACATGAAAATAAATTTACGTTACATGAATCTATTCAAAATCAAAGACAGGGAAATGCACTCACTCAAACAAATAACTAAATAAAGCACCGAGCTAAATAACCAAAAACCTTAAGCCTAGAAAAACAAAAGAAATACTAATCAGTAGAGTTGAGACCGTCGCTGCTGTAGTCGATCACCAGGTTGGTGGAAGATTCGGGAAAACGACGATACTGCAGGATTTTGGAAATTACTAGAAGAAATCTATCAGCGTTGGGCATCGCAAACCCGCTCTTCGTGACTGCTAAGGGACGACTGACTGTGTTTGAGTGTCCAACGTAAGGGACGTGTGAAAGAGGCGTGGCCAACTAACGGCCAGGGAGGCAAGTGCAAAAAAATGACAGTTCGGAAATTATCACTCAGAGGAATGCACTGTCTTTACATAAAGACAATCACTCGCGAAAGAATGGTGAAAATTTTGAAAATTTGATGCAAATATAAGTACACGAATGGACGGTTAAAAGATTGAGCGAAATCTCATGCATTTCAGAACTGTTCGTCGCTCCCGCAAAATCAATTAATGTCACGATTTACGATACACAATTTCACGATGTAGGAAATTCGTGACACTCCCTCCCTACCTTTTGGTGTCAAGATGAAATGGCGGCTGGTTCAAATGGTGGTGGGAAGACACTTAAGCATATAGCCACTACCCAGCAGCCATCTAGCACCCCGATTGTGACGTATATAGACGTCATACGGTGATTAGGAGTTAAAGAAATTCCGAACACTGGCCTTTACATTGCTCTTTGAGAATGGATTAGGTGATTTTCCATCGATTTTGTGAGTTTAAATTCTCACAACCGTATGTCATAGGTGGGATTATACATTCGCTATGTCCTTTTCGTTTAATGCATACAGTACTGGCAAGCTACTTATCATGAAGTCTCTGTGTATACCAAAAGTTTTCCATCTAGTTGCAATGCATCTTTTCTATTTCACTCTCATGGTCTTTTGTCAGTTTTAGTATTTGCCCCAAGTAATTGTATTTCTCGACTTCTTGAATTTCTTCACTTAATCTGATGACTCTCTTTGATGTATTTGGATTAAACTTTAGTTTTTCTCCGGTTCATCTTTAGCCCTTAATTGAGATTTTTTTCTGTTTAGGTCATTTAACTTCTTTGCCATGTCTGCTGTTTCTGAGATTAGGACAATGGCATCTGCAAATCTTAAATGGTTTAGGTTTTCTCCATCTGTGTTTGGGGGAGGCGGTGGCTCAATCAATAGGGAGGTGGCCTGCGGTCCCACCGGACCCAGGTTCAAATTCCCGCTGGGGCAGGGAACAGTTTATGGATTTGAATTTCATAAAAGCAGACTTTGCTGGTCTACCAGAAGACCCGCCGACATGTCGTAAAAATGCCCCCACTAATTCCAGTACACCAATCCTGTATGAAACAGTCCTAGCATGTATTCAATATGGGTGGTGGGTGTTAGTGCCGAAGTGGTGACATGCAGAGGTGTATGGTATGTAGGAGGACTACTGGGCCTTGGAAGTAGGCTGTGGAGCCTATGCCCATAGTTGGACAAAAAAAAAAAATCCTGTTTTCCCAGTATGTCTTTCTGAAAATACTTTCTAGGCACGCGGATAGAGATATGGTTCTTCATCTTTCCTTACTCAGCTACAAAACTCTTAAACACAAAAATCTAGTCAGTAATATACTTTTAATTGCCATGGAGGTCTGTTCATTGTAGATTATTCATTTTTAATACGGAAAATGAATACGATCATTGGTTTATAGTTCATTCACCTTAACCTGGTGGAGATTTTTATTCTTTTGTAGCCTATTTTCCGTAACATAATGGCAAAATAAGACAATGCTACGGCTCTACTGCCTCTCAGTAGTACTTACTCATGATCTAGGAGCATATTTGAGTGTCACAGTCATCCAGCGTATGACCAGTATTGTGAGCGAACCTGATACAGTATTGGGAAGGCTCAGTGTTGGTAATATGCTACCTTACTCTATCCGACAAGGAGAGTATGTTTTCACTCCTGTTTGTCTGTCTGTTAGTTTGTCTGTTAGCAGGATTACTCAAAAAATAAAAGAGCGATTTGGACCAAACTGGGTGAGTAGATAGTCCATGTCCCAGGGAACAATCGATTAACTTTTGGGACCGATTCGGATCGTATTACTGATTCTGGATCCGGAAAAATATTTTTGTGAATCCCTAATCAATGACGAGAAAACCTATAACTCATCATGAGGAGTGGCTTGAAAATTACGTTACCCCTGTCGGAATTTTGTGTGTGTGTGTGTGTCCGACTCTGGGCATAGGCTTCACAGTCTGCTATCAAGGCCCAGCAGTCCTCCTGCATACCATACTCTTGTTTTTCTTGTGTTAATACAGATTTATTTCGTCATCATCATGCCACAGCTCAGCATTCAAGGTGGAGAGATGGCATTTATTAGGCATAGTTGTGGTGGACATAATGCACAAAAATGTTTTAAGATTATGATGATTTTAAAAGCTTCCTTTTGTTGATATTTTCTCATCTACCGATCATATACCAGCCATTCCTGAGTGAATAATAACTTCTGAGGGTTATTCCAGGGGTAATCCTGATTAAAGAAAAGTTACATCAAATGACCCAGTATGTCATTCGTTAGGGCTTAAAATTACAGATAAACTTAAGGGGTAATTGTAAGGGAGACTATTTTTTACTATAAGGATATTAGTAATTGTTAATGGCTGAGAACTGGACCTGCCTTTGTAGTGCCGTAATTTTAAGGATAATTTAAGTATAACTTAAGTTAGTATAAATATAGTATAAGTTAGAATAAGTATAATACAAGTTAATATAAGTGTAGTATAAGTTAGTATAATATAATGTAAGTGTAACCTTGAACCCCTGATTATGATTCATCTGTAATATGTAGGGAGTGATCATCAGATTCCATATTCAGGCTTGTTCCCTGTTAGCAAAAGGGATACTCTATTAATAGAGGAACTGTATAGAGCGATTATGTGAGTGAAAGGCATGTTGCCGCTGTATTCCCACAGTATGGGTAGAGGCGTAGGTTTTAGCACGAGATTAATAATCGCGAAAATTTGTTTTCATACGTTATATTCGAAATTTGTAAGTCAGGCTTGGTGATATCTTTTTGTACTACATAGTAGTGAATTAAAGCTTAGTTAGATCTTAACTGCCAATAACAGAAATTTGCAAACCTTAAAATCTGCGTTACACTCGCGTTTAGATACGTATCTCGATGCATGGATATAATTACTAATGTTCAAACACTCGTTTGTTTAGGCTTCGGTGCAACTGTCAATCCCATAGCTTACTACAAAATTTTAAGCATTGTAAGTCAACCCATCTGTGTACATCGAGTGTGAACACTTTTTTTTCATATTCCTTGTTAGTAGGTGTAAACGGCAGTGCTGCAGAGAAATCAGTCAAAGTCAGTTCCAAGGTTACGACAACCGCGCGAAAGAATGCATGCGGCCGAGGGGAGCGTCACTTCTCTCCCCGACGCCCGCATACTTGCAGGTGGGTGATCGCGCACTCTGTTTCCCCCCCCCCTTCCCTTTGTGCCTATAATGTAAATCCTCTCCATATATTAATAGGTTGACTGTCAATTTCCCCCCAAAAAAAAAATTCCTTTCATATGGACTTCTCTCCCCGACGCCCTCGGGCTTGCAGGCTAGCGGATTGTCGCAGTTCCATCGTTCTCTCCTGCCCAGACGAATGGTGTAACCAATCGGTTCTCTTTGTCAATGCCCGCTTACACTAGAAATTCCCCCTCCCCTCCTTTCTGATTCATGTAACCCGAATGCGAATTAGTTGGTTCACGGAAATACTGTAACTTCATATATACATTTGTGAATATTGGGAACGAATAGTAAGTAAGCCCGTGTGAATTGAGTCCTAGGGAGTTACCGAAAATTGTATTCCGAATTTTAAGTGTCGATTCGTTTACATAGCTCCCCTATTAACACTGTATGAGTTGAGTGTGATCTTCGAGGTGAAATTGTGGAAAAGAACTCGGTCCCAAGGGTATACTCTATAGTGGTATTTTTCTAAGGTCATATCCCAAGGAACCCTCTCGAGGCCACGGGATTACTGGGTCTGTGTTAAAAGTGTCATTATGAATTTATTAGTTTTATATGTAAGATTGCTAGATACACTAGAGATAGTGTTATTTTGTAAATATTAGGTTAAGAGGTGAAGTTTATATAGATGTGCATGTGAATATAAAATTGAGCATATATCCAACTGTGAGGATCTCTGTTCATATTAGTGTGTTAGCATCATTTCGAGAATTTGTTCAGCGGAGGTGAAGGCAATCTTGCTGTCATTGATCTTTTTTTTTTTGGTATATTTAGTCTACCCCGTGACAATATCAGTGCAAAGGGGTATTGATCTTACACTTTCTAGCAAATCATAGTCTGTAAAGTAAGCCATGGTAAATTTGATCTAATATCTAGTTTCTTATATTTGTATGTTTAGATTTAGCAAATATTAGGATAAGTTTACGTTGTGTTTGAGACTTATTATCCCCTGGGCAGTTTTTGTCGTGAGATTGAGTGGCCCGCAAGGTGTATTACTATCTTACTACTCACGCACTCTAAACAGCTCACGCTACCCTAGTCACTTATTCGCAAGGCCCCAGAAATCTACATCTTTCTTTCTTGGTGGAATAACTTTCCCGGCACTCGCTGGGTGGTGGCAGCCTACTCTTTTCAACTCTGATTCCTACGGTGAGTCTCAAAAAAATAATCTTGCAGGACGCTAGTGACAGTGTTCGGGTACAGTAGTTTTTTTTCTTCTTAAATTCACGGTATGAGACTGGGGTCATAGCGATGGGATTTGTTAGAAAGGCTTAATTTCTCATCATTACATCGGGAGTCAAAATTTTGCGACATGACACCGGCGACAGCGGTGGTGATCTCTTAATTTTCATTAATTAACACTAGTATTAAAATTTACGTCGTGACACCTTGATATAGTAATTTTTACTCGAATTTAGCCATAGATTAATCTCCTGAAGTTTCTCAAAAGTCTCATGGTAATCCTTGTATAAATCCTACTGAAACGACCATCGAAAACAAAAAAAAAGTTTCTTACAGCTCACTGAATAGGTTAAAAGCGTCGAACATTTGCTGAGAGAAAATATCGGAGTTGTTCCGGCTGTGAGAAGATTAATGATGAACGTATGAAGTCTGTTTCTCTCCTATGACTCACTGGTAGCTGATGAGGATATTTGGCATTAGCTGGAATAAAACACTAGAGTCGTTCGTACAGTGCGAGGTCAGTATCCTTTATGATTACAGATCTATACATGAGGACTTAATTTCGGTATGTGCGGGTACCATTGTCGTGTACATACATCCTCGCCAAAAAGTGTACCATCGTCGCGTACATCCTCGCCATAAAGTATCTGAACACTTTTTTTCCTTTTTAAAGTAAAAAGGGGCAAAACATTTGAAGAGGTGAGGCAGATGGGGAAAGGATGAAAGTCTGAGTGGAAAGCTGGTGCGCCGATCGTCTTGCGACATTTTTTAAGCAACATTTCTTTTGTAACATATGACTGGAGAATAAAAGCAGCTCATCTCGCATATATCTCCGTCAGTAAAGATCACTACACCACACACCAGTGCTATGACCACAGAATTTGTTATTCCAAAGGCAGACATACTAACTATTCCGATCGAACAAGTTACGTTCTGCTTATTTTCATGGTCATTATGCCCAGGGTTTCAGGCGTGATGTAAACAGTAAAATGGGATCATCAGGCAAATACAGTCGGAAGATATCAAACCTTATGAAGAGCTTGATGGAAGAAACAGAATGTGGGAGAGATATTGTGAAGACGGTTAGTGGGAGAACAACAGAGGGAGGAAGAGACAGAGAGAGGGAAAGATGGAGAAAGTCGAGTGAGGGACGGACAGAGGAGGTAGAAGGGGGAAGAGATGGAAAATGGCAGGGTGAGACGGGTACGAAGGTGAAGATGTGGGGAAGGAGAGAGTGAGCGAGAGACGGAGGAGGGAGATATAGGGAAATCGAAAGAAGACTGAGATTAAATATAGTAAAGCAGGAAGGAGAAGGGAACAGAGAGAAGAGATAGGGGGGGGGAAAGACAGAAGAAGGAGACAGACTGAGACAGAGCGAGAAATTCTGAGATAGGGAGAGAAAAGGGAAAGGATATTCACGTCTACTGTATAAATCCTTAATTTATTTCAACAGTAGAATACGCATATCCCACTCGAGTTATCCTCTTCTCTTAATGTTCTTATGTATATACTGTATTATGTACTGTAGGTGACTATGTACTGGAATAAACTATCACTGCAGCTTCTCTGGTTTTATACTTTCTTGCTTTTTAAACAAAAGTTTAGAAAAAAATCATCATAAAAGCAATGACATTTATAGGATTAAAAGCTATTTGCCACGCATCTTCATTGCTTGGAGGCTACATAACCACCAGCTAACGTCAGCATGGCTCTGCACACCTGCTCGTGAGTACACCACCTCTTCTTTACACTCCTTGGTGAGGGCGTACGCCTCCTGTGCCAGGTAAGTAGAACGAAATCAAGGTTACTCAAATACCAGAAGTTCAACTAGGTTTGTAAAAAGATTGTGTATTGGGAAAGCGACACGTTGTATACGCGTGACAAGTGGGAACGGTATGCTGTGCCGTCCTTCCTCAGTGGCAGAAAAGCTAGCCGCCCTGTATTGCTCCTTCCATCTCTCTCTCTCTCTCTCTCTCTCTCTCTCTCTCTCCCCTTTTTCTTATTTTTCTTTTTGTGTTAGTGTGCAGGTTTTTCAGCTATACTAGTTTGAACCACATAGACTGCTGCATTCACTCACTGGTCTCTCTGTTCATAAGGAAGTCTGTCATTGCCTGAGTCTCCATTCCCTTTACAAATATTACTCCATGCAGGTACAACTCACACCTTCAGGCAAAACACCTTGTTATGCAAAACTGTATTCCATTTCACCAAGTCTGGCACCATATCAGTGGTGTCCTCAACACCTGTAGCATTGGTAAAGGTCCTCAGTACTGGATATACCTTTTTGTATTGCCTCTTCTGTATATTGGTTCTTAAGGTAATAAATAGAGGTTCACCAGGTGCAGAGGATTTGCATCAGCACTATAGGCACTGACGACATCGCTGATGGCGCCAAACTTGGTGAAAAGGAGTATAACTTTACAACTATCATGTCTTGCTATTCGACTGTATATTCCATATATACAGTATTTACTTCTTAATGTCAATTGCTAAAGTTATGCTATAGTACTTTTACTTTAACTTGGCGCAGGTTATCATCCTTCTATAGCCTTTCAAGTATCTTAGTGGCAAATGAAAATAGTGTTGCGGCTGTATATCTTCTCCTTAGCAGTTCTTCGTGAGTAGCATCATATTATTGTTTTAATCTGTTACTACAACTCAGCATTCAAGATGAAGAGTTAGCAGTTTTAGGCCAAGTTAGAACAAGAAGAGCCTAGTTTAAGATTTTAGCCTAAGCTAGGATGAGCTGAACAATAAGAAGGCTTATATTAATTACTGTTGTAAACAGGAAGATCATTAGTGCGGATGATCAGTTTCTGTTAAGCCCCAAGCTTCCCCAACACCGCAACCCACTGAATGTCCGGCGAATAACGTAATCACTCAGGGTCCTACGGCTCACTCTCAGCGGAATAAAATGTCTGTTTTGGCTGGAGTACAATACTAGATTGGTTCCGGCCACGAAAGGGTCAATAATTGATTGACTGTTCCAACCCTAACTGGTGCCGCAACAATGGGATCATATGACGCCGAAAGGGTATCTAATTAGGAAACAAGAACTTAAATGAAAAAAAAAAAAAATTAAAAAATAATCATTTTATTAAAACAAAAATAAAAGGAACCATACCGTAACAATTATAAAAAGTGACATGACAGCAAAAAGAGGAAAACAAGAAAAGTCTAAAACAAAACCAAGAAAACACCCTAAAACACTAAAAACGAGAAAAACACTCGATCTTATACAGAAGCCAGGCCGCCCGCACAAAGGAGAGGGCTCCTCCTCTCATAGAACAGGCATCCTCACCAAGCACCGACAAACGCCGAAAGGGCACCCTCCCACCTGGTGCCCAGTGAGGTACCGACAACGCAAATCCTCAAGACTGAGGCATTCAATGAATACTTGCCGAACAGTCAAGGGACCAAGCAATCCTCACAGAAAGAAGGGGAGGACCCCTCCTCTAACCCGCCCAGTTCCGACCGATTTTTTACCCAACACACCCACAGAACCCGACCAAGTTTCAACTTTTTTTTTTCTCAAACCTCCGCTTTTGGTGAGAAACATCGAAAATTCACAGAGAAATCGCTCTCCTGAGCTTATAAATGTTGCTACAGGTGACGAGTCAGCCTTACCTTTCGTTCTCTCTCAGGGCATGTGGCTTCAAAGAAAACGAACTATGGGAGGGTAAACTAATTCAAGCAACTAAATTACGTATTTATTTATTTATTTGGTACGAATTTATGTGTAGTACAAGACCATATTGGTTTTCACACAATTATATAGGTAACAGAAGTATTGTTCAAGCACCAAACACATCCACATATGGCACCTTCCTTTACGACATTACCACCTCATCACTTCTATTTGTTTCTTGCTCTAGCTTCTTTATTTCTTTGTCCTCCACCTCAGGAATCACTTTCACCGTGAATTTCGTCATTGGAGAGACCGTGGGACAACATGTCTTTACTGGCCAGGTTACTGCTAACAGATGAATTGCCGAGTGTGGGGGGAGAGGGGGAGGGGGATCAGGTGGGGCCAGGCAGTATCCTCACTTTACAGCAGGTAGAGGAAGGTCTCCCACATATGCCTACCAAAAATCACCCGCAAATCTTGAAAAATGTACAAACGACGGGCCTTGCAATTGACTGACATACGATGCACGTCGGTGGGTCTGAGCGTGAAAAAAAGTGGTGACGTGCATCGTACGTCGGTGGAACTGGGCGGGTTAAGCAGCCACGAGAAAAAACGGGTGTGACCAATACGAGGACATCACAAGGCCGTCTCCCACCAGCAAGACAAGTCCTGGTAACTGGAGGAGCCCACTATCGGCCAAATGGCACGTGACTTGTTGGCTTCCTCTGCATCCCAATGCTCCTGCCAAAAACACTGAACCCGTTCATGAACAATGGGGGAAAAGTCTGAAACAGGAAGCCATCCCAAGACAGCAGCAGGACCAGATGCTACTGCTTTGGCCATAGAATAAGCACGTTCATTCCCCAATAGCCTTACATGGGCCGGGACCCAACAAAAGTCCATCTCATTCCCATGGCACTTGAGGAGGAAAAGCCACTCAAGAATTACAATGTGCACATGCTTTCTGAAACTGAAAAAAACATTTCTACTGGCTCGAAAGTGACGGGTAGCAGCTTTGCAGTCCTTCCTTGCCGCAGCACAACCATTATTTCACCAAGGAACAGGCCTCCTTGAGAAGACCCCAGACTTCCTAGGGACAGAGTAAACCCCAGCCACGAATATAGTGGAAGTAAAAAATTCATTTGCATCATCATCAGTTGGGAAATCATCATCAGTACTAGAAACCTCATTGAGCTCTGCAAATAGAGACCAGTCAGCTCTATCAATACACTGCTGCAGGACATGGGTCGCAGGAACAGCATGGGAAGACCTGGCCACAGCAGGATAGTGATCACTACCAAGCAGATCACTCAAAACTTCTTAAGCAAAATCAAGAGCACAGTAAGGAGATGCAAGTGTGAGACCTATGACAGATAAATAAGTCTGGATATGCAAGTGGTTAGGGTCCCCATTATTGAGGACAACTAAATCATAATTATCAATCAAAGAAGGAACACCCTCCCCATCACCCCACAAATGATGGTGTCCATTAAAATTACCAAGGAGAACATAGGAGACAGCAATTGGTCAATAAAGTGTTCCAAAACTGCAGAATCTGAAGGTACAGGAGAAAAATAAACATAACTAATACTGTACACTTTCTCCAAGTGCAGTTGAACCACAACCACCTGAGGGGGAGACCGTAAACCAAATACAGTACAAGGTACATCAGTGTGAGTTAAAATGGCACAACCGGCACAATGATATGGAAGGTAGCACACCCACGGGGTGGGAAATGGCCTATCACTACCACTGTCTCCTGCAGATAGACACAAACGGGGTTAAAAATACTCAGTAGGAGCTGCAACTCCTCCCAATTAGCCATGATACCTCGACAATTCAACTGAAGTACAACAGGCACAAAGTTAGCCATTATTATCTAGAGATCCTGGAAAGTGGATAACGAGACCCACCAGGATGAGGTGTTTTATCTGAAGGGAATTGAACAGCTTTACCAGACCCACGGCCAATCTTTCCTGAATATGGCGGCTGGGCCCAGGGGATCCTTGTAGGTAAAGGGGGTACTGAAATGGTCCCCGATGAAGAGGCACCAGGGGGGCGTGACACCTCAGACACAGCATCAGTCACCTCTGCCGCAACAAAAGGAGGTGCAGGAGGACAAGGACAAACCACCTGCTCACCAGACTCCGTACCAGAAAGCTTCATGGGCGGTATCTCATTGACGAGGGACTCTGATGATCCCCAGACACGTTTTCATGTATGAACCTTAATGGAGCCACCAGATTCACAGGGACTGGCCACCACCACAGATGGAGATGCATTTTTTGTCACAGTAACTCTGATTCATGAGGAACAGAGGATTCTGATGACATCGATACTGCAGCAGGAATCATAGTCTGGGTTTGTGCAGGGTCAGAGGGGGAAGCAGAAGTGAGGAGGGTCTGCTTAGGTAGGGTAATCTGATGAGATGCAAAAGTAGTTGACCTAGCATGCAGGCCTGGCGGAGCGCTACTTTTAATACCTAACCAAGAAGACCGGGAAAGAACAGACGCAAATGAAACACCAGGGCGGACAAACATGGAAGTCATATTCCTTTGCTTCAGTAAAGCTTAACTGTGGACAGAGCAATAAATTTCATGATCAAACTTGTACTTGTCACAGTTTAAGGAGGATGCATCATGTCCACCACCACAGTTTACACAAGTCACAGGAGCTTGACATTCCATCCCATCATAAGCAGCAGCCTCACAAGACACGCATGCTGCTGGGAGGCCCTGAGGTAGGCCTCTACAAGCAAGGCTAATATTTCCAAATCGCTTGCAGTGGAAGCAACGGCAGTGTCTAGGGACACATGGTTTGATATGATATCTGTACCAGGCTGTATGAAGGACTGCAAGAAGAGACAGCAAGTTTAATGGAACTGTCAGGAAAGGGGTAAGGACCAATACCCCATCAATTCTTTTTCTTAGGGAGTTGACCTTAAGTGTATGCTGGTCAGCCAGCTTCTTAACAAAAAGTGTCTCATTATACATCATTAACTCCTTAGCATATACATTACCTTGAAAGTGATTCATAGTAGGGTGCGGGGCACAAGTAACAGGACAACCAGCAAGTGTTTGAAGCCAAGTGCTTTCTTGAGAATTCAAGACCTCTCAACCATTAACCCATCCCGTGCCACTGACGTACATGTACGTGCGCTCCTATATGCATGAACAGTGCCACTGACGTACGTGTACGCCTGCAATTTGATATATTTGCCAAAATTCGAAATTCAAATTATGCACCAAAAAACTGGTGGGAATATTCTCATACCTCATTAGGCCCCTCTAGGCCTTCCTATATCATCTGTATACCCAACAAGAGTGTTTTTGGCTCAAATAGCATAGTTACTGATGAAGAAAACTAAGATCTCCTACCTCAACTCAGTGGGTGTCGGAGGCAGCTGATAAATACGCCTGGTCAGGGAGAATTGACCTCAGAATCAATTGAAATGGCTTCTGTGAGTACTTTTATGATTTTTCTCCATATTTTCTCATAATTTCTAACCTATCTAGCAAAAAAGAAAAAGGTCAAAAATTGGCTGGCACCAAAGCTCCACGAGGTTCCAAGGTCTGCTGACACTCGGCAGGTTAAGCTACCATCAGCCTGAGGGACAACCTTAGGTGGAGAGCCACACGCACTAACCAATTCATGGTGCACCTGAAAAATGTCATTCTTCCTCAGGTCCACCCTTTCAGGGACACGAACAATCACATATTTGGTAAATGTCTTAGGGACTGAAGGCTTCATTGAAAACATAGTAGCTCTTGGTGAACACCGACGAGACCCACCAAAAGGACCTCCACTGGCCACGACCCTGGAAAGGCTCTATTATCACCACAGCAGAGGAGGGAGCAACAGGAGAATCAATCAAGGGCGAGTCAGGGTCAGTACCGGTAGATAGATTTTGAACTGGATCCATTAGAGAACACGAAAGAGCTTTTTTCCCCCACTCTTCCAACCACCACGGAGCCCAACAAGGGGAGGTCATACGCTAGGGATAACAACACTGGTGACCCCAGAGGTAGCAGGAGAGTATATGCAGGTGACCACTGGGGAATCCACGCAAAGGTGACTCCAGGATGATAGGAGCCACCAGGTCCCCCAGTGTCCATTTGACCCTAGCTAAAGCATAACCAGTCAATTGACCTGGTTGGGCCCAACCAGGCCACCTGTGCAGCCAGAAGAGGGGATCAAAGAGGTATGTTGCTAGATGCAGGGTGCAGCATCACTCAACCTCCAGGACTCCCAGCTCCCAGTATATGGGATGCCACACATGGCAAACACATGGGGAGACAAAAACCCCACCTGAAATGGAAAAGGGGCAGGGACGAACAACATCACCAGGAGACCTCCTCTATCAGTGATGTAGGGGGGGGGGGGGGGGGGTGCGTGGTCCACGAGCCTGACAGATGCCGAACCCTATGAAGGTAGGCAAGCCTCCAGAGTAGGTGGCATTGCCAGCCAAGCTTCAAGCCCCGTCACCACTTCAAGGTGACCCCTCTTAGCGGAGCCAAGAGAGGGCAAGTTAGATTAACCCCTAAAGACCCGTGTCTGCCAAATGACAGGTTCGGAAAATGTTGCATAAGGGTCTATGTCTGTCGATGGTACAGTATTGGTGGTAGGTAGCACTGCCTCATTAATGATGTATATGGGACCAATCCAATGGGAACTACAGTATCTGGTGGGGTATGGCCAGATTGGGCCTCTAGAGGGGGGGGGACCCCCCCATCTCTCTGTCTACATCTGCCCCATTTGGCCCTCTCCTCATTATAGCCTCCCAACCACCCATAACCCCATATACCCCCTGGATACCGTATCTGGTGAGCGGAGCAAGCGTACTCCCTCCTCTCTTCCATTCCTCCTCACCCCCAACACCTCCCTTCCTCCCTCCATCCACCACCACACTCCCTTCACCACCATCCTTTCCCTTTGTTTCCAGGCACGTGTGGTTATCCCTCACTATACACCACTATAAACTTTATATTCCTTTCACGATCATTATTTCACCTTGTTTTAAGCCTAGGAATATATATTATATTGTTTACAGTTATGTTTGTGTGGTTATTAGCCATTCTCTGGCAGATTCAAAGGTAGACTTTTTTTTTTTTTTTTTGATGGTCGCTAGTACGGTAACTACTGGATATTTGAGCGCGAGATATAAATTTTTAGGTGTGTAAATTCAAGCTCTTGAAATTTGTAAGAAAGATATTACAGTTGGAGGAAGTCGAAAAATGGGACTCTAATTGCGGCTCTGGGGATAGGTGCTCTGAGAAATTTGCAGTCTTTAGGGGTTAAAAGGGGAGGGCATGGAAGAGATGCAAGGGGGCGAGAGACTTGGGGAAATGTCTGTAAGTTACTGATCAGAGCAGCTCTTATGGCTATAGGATATTTCGTAACACCTCTTCCTTAGCGATTTATACTGCATATTGTACCTTAATTTTCTTTCGTGTGTTAGTGATTCAAATTACGTCATTATTAAAACGATATACATAACAATACAAGAGGATGTTAAGGTGTAATAAGCAAAATTAATCACTAATGAAGGGGTGCCAGAAAGGCTTCTTAGGCGACAAACATACGAAGAGTCCATTATTGCCCATCCTCGCCCTAGAGGGGCGCGGGAATGGGTATTATTTTCACTCAGCTTGTCTGTTTATTACCTCACCCGGACAGAGTCTGAGGGGGTATTGGTTTTGGTTGAGTTTTTATTTGTTTGTTTGATAGCACCATTACGGAAAATCGGCGGAATGAAATACATGAAACTTTCAGGATATGTGGGTACTGGTCAGCAAAGAAAGTGATTAAAATTTGGAGGTAACTGAATGACCTTGAAAGGTCAAAATCAAGGTCACGGATTTTCAGAGGTCTGTTGCTTGAAAACAGTTGAAGATACAAATATTTACTACTATGAACATACAGAAACTCGTAATATGGGTTTCATTTGGTACCAAGACCTTTGACCTTGAATGAACTTGAAGGTATAATTCAAAGTCACGGATATTCAGGGGACTATAACTCGAAACTGGTTGAGAGAGATATTTACTATTATCAACATATATATAGGAAATCCCATATGAATTCTTACTTGGTACCTCGACCTTTGACCATAAGTGACCTTGAATGGTCAAACTCAAGGTCATGGATATTCAGCGGGCTATAACTCGAAGCTTATTAAGAGAGTTATTTACTGTTCCCAAGATATAGGAAGTCTTTCATTTGGCAGCATGTCCTTAGATCTTGTAAGACCTTGAAAGGTCAAACGTGAGATCACGGATTTTCAGAGTGCATAACTTGAAAACGTTTGCACCATTACCTTAGACCTTAATTGTGCACTGATAGCAAATGGCAGAAAAGAGCTAGTATTTAACGGCAATAAATAACTGCTCTCAGGTGAGGTTTGTTGTGCCTGGCACTACTTGTTTGTTTGTTTGTTTGTCTGTCTGTCTGTTAACAACTTTACACGAAAACTACTGGTGCGATTTTGACTAAAATTACAGGGATGATGGGCTATGACTTTCTGATCACCTAATTAAAATTTGGGCCAAGTTGGGCCAAGGCCCAGGCTGTAGGCCCAGAAAATGTAAAATAATATATATATTTTTTTACCATAACTCCTTTCAATATTCATACCGACATGAAACCAAAACCCATAGGTGCATCTATCAAATCTGTATCCAATAACATAACTCATTACATGAGGGGGGTCACCCCCCAGTTAACGGTAGGGGGTTCAGTGTCAAGTGGGTCGGGCCAAAATTTCAAATGGGCAAAATAATTGTAAATTTTCACCCGATTTACTCCAAATTTGATATGTGAAATCTTTGACTCGATATCCTGTTGTGTTTATATGTCAGCACTAAAATGACTGCCGGGGACGGGTTGCTGTGCCTTGGAACCGCTTCTTGTGTTCACTTATATGAGCGCGAGGAGATTTCGTAACACCTCCACCAATTTATTTTGCCATTTACACCTTAATATCCCGTTGCATGCCACAGATGCAAAACTAATTCGATGTTTAAGATACATGGAGCTACATACAAAATTCTGCTCCAGCTGACGCCAGGGCGGTTTATTCAGTTGAGAGTGAGTCACAGAAGTCTGAGAGTATTAACATTCTCTTGTGCCCTGTGCTACTAACGCAAAGCTAAATTGCACGAAAAATTTCTCCATAGATCTCATTCTGCAGGAAGGAGGGGGAAAGGAGAATGATGAGAGTTTCCATGCAACAACAACAATAGCAACAATACGACTACTACCACTACTACTCTTAATCTGAGTCTGTAGATGCAGTTATTACCTTCAGTCTGGTTACTTATTTCCTTGATCTCTTCTTCCTATTTCAGTTTTGGAGAGACCTCTTGTAGTGAAGGGGTTAATTTGAAGCTCTGGGCTGTATTTTAGAGGTACAAGAGGCTTCGTAGCTCTTCTCCCTCAGCGATTTATTTTCCATTTTATACCTCAGTATCCCATTATATGTTATTGATGCAGAGTGATGTCAGTATAAGGGAATGTTAAGATGCAATAAGTATAACAAATCAATGGCCTATGTAAACTAGCCTCCCCAGTTCAGAAAGCCTCTCCGGAAATAACAAGAATGAAAGGAAAAATACGTCATCGGATTGCAGTAGTTAATCGGAAGTTTGTTTTTGAATCCGGATGAAGAGGTTAAGTGGTTTTGCAACACCTCTTCCTTACCGATTTATCGTGGCCATCGCACCTCAGTATCCTCTTCTAAGTTACTGATGCAAACTATTTCGGGATTAAAAAGATATAAATTACATACAAAGGAGGGTTAAGGAACAGGAAACAAAATAAGTGTATCGCACGCCTGGGTTGCGATGGATGTGGAAATGAGCGAGTTTTGTAGGACACATGTATCTATTAACTCTGTGCCTTAAAAAAACACAGCATCCAGAATGTGTACTTTTGTTCGATTTCGAGTGCTAGTAATTACCAGGGATAATATTTTCACGTAAAATAACTGGTTGCTCTATATATCGCAATGCTTCGTTCATGCTTCAGAATGATAAGTGCGGTAAGAGACTCGATACCTTTTTTTGACTGACTGTACAATATGGAAAATAAATCGCTACGGATGAGGTGCTACGAAGTCTCCTATGGCACCTAGAATTGGGATTTAGAGTTGGCACCACAGGAAGCCCCTCCCCAACCCGTGCAGTGCTGAGACAATTAGGCTACTCCCAGTCTGCCAGTCTAGAACAGTCTCCCTGACGGGTTAGACCGTTAGACTGACGGATTTTTTTTTCCCCCCTACTTGTTCCTGTTCACCCAGAAGGACAACTGGGGACCTGGATGTACACAATTTGGATGTACTCAAAGTATTGTGGCTCATATTCTGCGGGAAGATTGAACTCGACAAAAAATGACTCAGCTGGGTGGACTCGGCTTGTTGGAGTCAGTTTTATTTCTCTCTTGTCCCTGCCCATTTAATGCTCGTATAATTGGTGACCTGGATGTCCTGTTGACAGATCAGTGCGGGAAGACAGGAATATACTAAATAGGCTGTTTGATTGCCTTAAGGACTCTGCTGTAATCGACAGGTATATTTATATATAATTGGTAGTGTGTTGACCTGTCTCGGCTACCTCCCTTTTCTTGGGTATATAGATAGATAGACTAATTACCATTCGTTAAAAGCCCCAATTTCTTGAGAAACGTTATCGCTGAAGGTCAAGTAGGGGTGAATATAACAAACCTCAGAAGATACACTGGCTGGTGCTGAGTGCAAGAGTTGTCGGACATGTTTCATCAATGAACAAAACAATGACAATGCTATGGAAAAAACAGGCAAAAGAAGAGAGAACAAAATCCAACAATAAAAGTCAGAACAATAATGCAGAACATTTAACGTTAATTCATGAGCAAGTAAAAGAAAAAATTATCTGCATTAGACAAGAGGAAAATTAAAAGGTTATGACCGACACAAACCTACGTCTTTTGGCATAGTCAGGCATACAGTGTGCGTTTTCTCTGAGAACAAAATTACGTAGCCTCGTAAAAAGTTTGGCAGGCGAGGGAGGCATACAGTGTTCTGTTATCGTCAGAGCTTACATCTGTGTCAAGTAAATAGTAAGGTATAATCAGATTAGGTATGTGTAGTTAGCAAGTTAGGTTAGTGAGTGAGTGAGTGGTGTACAGTCAGGGAAGGTTCCGTATTACCCAACTTTCGAAGCACTGGTGTGAGACGGGTGAATGTGAAGCGGCAGCCAGACCTCATGTATCTGCTGACCGTGAGTGTGAAGGAGGGGGTGGCGGGGGTCTGGGGGCAGAGGAGGGTTTCGTGATAGGTTGGGAATCACGTGTAAGTCTGCAAAGTGTGACTTGGACTGTGTGTTAGAGGTAATTTAGTAAGGATAGATGACAGTATGATTACGTAGATGTCTGTAGAGTTAGTGTTGTCAGGAAAGTTATGGATGTTTGCAGGGTTCGGACCAGAGCTGCCGTGAACTCCACACTGGTTGTGAACTCCACACTGGTTGTCCGGTGGTATATGACCCTGGCAGTTGCGCCGCCAGATTTTCGTACAATTAATCAGTCACGACACTGGTTGTGACGTCATTATTCCACACGTTCTCGTTTAGTAACCAGGATAAAAGATGATGTGTTGCTGGGACAACTGCAATAAAATGTAGCATATTGGTAATACTGGAAGAGAGGGTATAAATAATGTCAGACCTATTACGATTTAAGTTTAAGAACGTTAAAAGATTAAGACAGTAAAAAATTCAGGAAATGCTGATTAATTATTAACCAATCAAGAGACATGAAAGTTTATCTGCATCCAAGTTGTCTAGCAGATGAACTGTACATGATTCACAACATTCTGAACTATTACAAAGCAAGTGTGGAATGCTGATGTTTGGCATACATCTTGGTTCGGACGGAGAATTGAATGCTTTCATTCCCTCCCGACTTTAACATGAAACGTTTCTCCAGGAGATATTCGTAACGATGTAACATATGATATTTTGTGTTGACTCGAAAACAAAGCC
>JAGKTI010008450.1:0-24038 GCA_018397915.1 Birgus latro
TAGGATACATAATTGGAGCCGGATGTGGGAAATGAAATTCAGTGCAAAAAAATGTAAAATATTGGAAATGGGTAAAAGCACCAAGAGGCCATCACTGAACTATTTGATGGGTAATGAACCAATCACAAAAGAGAAAGAAGAGAAAGATTTAGGAGTGCTGGCTCAGAATAGTTTGTTACCTGAAAAACACATTAACAAGATAGTTAGAGAGACATATAAACTCTTGACCAACATAAGAGTAGCATTTCATTACATGAATGAAGAGTTGATGAAAAAATTGATAGTGGCCGTGATCCGCCCCAGGTTAGAATATGCAGCAGTAGTGTGGTCCCCACACAAAAAGAAAGATATAAACAAGATTGAGAGAATACAAAGAACAGCAACTAAGATGGTCCCCAGTCTGGCAGATCTGTAATACAGTGAGAGGCTAGAAAGGCTGGATTTGCTTTCCTTAGAGGAAAGGAGAGAAAGGGGTGACATGATTGCAGTGTTCAGCATCATGATGGGAGTAGATAAAATTGATAGGGATCTGTTTGTATGGGATAAGAGAGCAACAAGAGGACACGAACTGAAACTGAAGAAGCCACGCTGCTTGAAGGACATCAAGAAATATAGTTTTCCGTATAGATGCATAGACCTGTGGAATAGACTGGACAAAGAGATCATCCAGTCTAAAAACTTAAACGAGTTTAAAGCAAAATTTGACTTATTGAGAAACAGAGGTGGGACCCCATGAGCGTAGCTCATTTCCTGTATATCACAGTCAGGTAAATACGTGCACACACACACACACACACACACACACACACACACACACACACACACACA
This sequence comes from Birgus latro, assembly GCA_018397915.1. Classification (NCBI taxonomy): domain Eukaryota; kingdom Metazoa; phylum Arthropoda; class Malacostraca; order Decapoda; family Coenobitidae; genus Birgus; species Birgus latro. The sequence goes on from JAGKTI010008450.1 coordinate 829, forward strand.
CACACACAGTGGTAGCATTCTCGCTTGCCATCTGGTAGACGGGAGTTCGCGCCTCGTTCAGGTTGCGAAAAGTTTCACTGACGAAGTGGGTGGTTACTGTCCCCCTTGAGCAAGGGGATGGGTGTGTGCGTGTGTGAAGGTCACAGCCTTGCCCATAGATCGGGCTATATGAGCTCTCAGCTCCCTTCCGGGAGGGTAAAAGCTGACGATCACTACCTTCAAGTGATCCTGACCGACCCGGTGAGTTACACACACACACACACACACACACACACACACAAACTTGTTGAGCTTCTACTTAAGAGCGATTGACGTGCTACAGGAGATAGTCAGGTGGGTTGTGTGTATTTAGAGCTGGAGGAAATCTTTGACAAGGTACCCCACAAGCGACTAATGTGGAAATTGGAGCACATAGGAGGACTGAAGGGGAACCTCTTGGATTGGATGAGCGACTTCTTGAGAGACAGACAAATGAGGACAGTAATAAAGGACAGGATGTCTGGATGGAGGGAAGTAACAAGTGGTGTTGGTGTCCGTAATGTTCTTGATTTAGGTAAACGATATGGTAGATGGAATGAACAGTTAGCAAGTCTGTTTTCTGACAATACAATGATCTTTAGGAGAGTAGAAGTTAACAAAGACTGTAGAATGCTGCAGGGGGACCTGGATAGGATTCATAATTGGAGCCGGATGTGGGAAGTGAAATTCAATGCAAAAAAAAAAAAAATGTAAAGTATTGGAAATGGGTAAAAGTACCAAGAGACCATCAGTGAATTATTTGATGGGTAATGAACCAATCACAAACGTGAGAGAAGAGAAGGACTTGGGAGTGCTGGTCCAGGATAATTTGTCACCTGAAAAACACATTAACCCCTAAACCGCGGGGTTGCGTGAGGCGGTCCTGGCACTTCCAGCAGGTGATAATTCGCGCTCTGACTTATTTTTTAAAAATATTGGCCAAAACAAGCCTGAGTGATAAAAATAGCACTCAGGATTCTCCTACAGTTTTTCATATATATTTATTTCTTGAAAGCCCCTGCTACTTAAAAAGAAAACAGGGGCACTCAACTGACGGCCCACGGCTCGAGCCATCATCACCGAGTGTCACAAAAGTGACAGGCTGCGGTTAAGTGGTTAACAAGGTAGTTAGAGAGACGTATAATCCCTTGACTAACGAGTAGTATTTCATTACATGGATGAGATGTTGAAAAAATGATATTGGCCATGATCTGCTCCAGGTTGGAATATGTGGCAGTAGTGGGGTCCCCACACAAAGAGAAAGACATAAGATCGAGCGAATACAAAGGACAGCAACCAAGATGGCCCCTAGTCTGTCAGATCTGTCGTACAGGGAAAGTCTGGAAAAGCTAGATCTGCCTTCCTTAGAAGAAAGGAGAGTGAGGAGTGACATGATTGCAGTGTTCAGGGCCATGATGGGAGTAGAAAAAATTGACAAAGAAGATCTGTTGGTACGGGATGGGAGAGTAACAAGAGGACCTGGGATGAAACTGAAAACAAGTTGCTTGAAAGATATCAAAAAATATATATATTGAGAGAGAGAGTTCAAAGCAAAATTTGACTAACTGAGAAGCTGGGATGGGACCCCACGAGCGTAGCTCATTTCCTGTATATCACAACTAGATAAATACACGCACATACACACTGAATCATTGTAGATATTGAGACATGACAACACAATCCTAGCTCAGATCCATACTAGTACAGTAGGTTAAATACAGCTTGTTAAAATAGCTGGGGCTTTAGCACCACTCCAGAGCTACCTACTTGTGCTTCTGTCCCCTCCAGTTTTCATTTTTCTGCTTTTTTATAATTCTCCTTTTTCCCCATGGGTACTCAGTCTTTCTCCCACAGAGTTTCATAAAGGGGGACCAGTGTTGTGCAGAAATATTATGGTGACTTCCTGTTGCCCATAATTTCACGTATCCCTTTGCCTTTCTCTTTTTTCTACATAGCTTTCACTTCTATATTTGTTTTCTCTATTAATTTTTCCCCATTTCTCTCCCACAGAGCTTCCTGAAAGGTGAACTCCAGATAGCAGCAGACGAGGCATTCACCAATGCTGTGCAAAGCTACCTTGAAGTGTTCCTGAAGAATGAACGTCTGGCTTCCATGGTGGTGTCAGGTGCATGCTCCCAACATGACCTGAGGGAAGTCTTCAAGCACAACGTTGAAAAGAGAGTCAGGTGCGTGGCCACACCATGCTAAGGGGAAGTGGAAAGTATTGAAGGCAGAACAAGAGGCATATATTAGAGGGAAGATAAGACAGAGATCTGGAAAGATAACAAGGAAAAGACAGAGGTAAAACAGGGAGAGAAAAGGAGGAAGTGTTACACTGTTTAAACATCTAGTTTCAGGTTAAATAATACGACCTGTACACCTCGATAGAGAATGTTTGTCCAGATATGCAGTATAACATTTCAAGTGGAAAGTTACTTCCCAGATAAATCTTTCATTTGATAACAAAATGGCCTTAAAGTGGATATATCATGTTGAAATAAGTCCCCCAAATAAATACCGTATTACGATCCTGGTGTCAGGTGTAAGGACTATTACTATATCATGGACACTTCACATCTGTAATGTATACCTTCTTTATTAGTCCCCTACCGGCCAAACCAGTCAGAGACTATAGGTTTGCATGGTTCTGTCAGTACGGCCGTCAGTCCATAATTTAGTGTCCACTCTGTAACGTATACATGCATGGACATAAAGTATTTTGATATAACTTCACACAGTTGTTCCCCATAGCATGATGGTGTATCATGCACAACAACCAGACATCCACTGCCAAGGTCAAGGTCACATTTGGGGCTCAGACAGGTTCAGGTGCTGTCATACTTAACAGCCATACTTACATTCATGTCTGCTCTGTATCTTCCACATGTATAGACAGATTTTGATATAACTTCACACAGTTGTTCCCCGTACCATGACAATGTGTTGCATGCAACAAACAGCCTTCTGCCCCCAAGGTCAGAGTCATTACATACCCATATTGTGAACACAGTATATATGTATTGGTATCATACCCACTTTGTATACACAGTACATACGTTTGGAAATCATCCCTTAGGGGACTTTGTATTGCATAACAATACTTCATTCACAACGTGGAAAAGAGAGTCAGATGCTTGGCCACACCATACTAAGGAGAAGTGGGAAGTATAGAAGGCAGAAGAGGGATATAGTAGAGGTAGAATAAGGCAGAGAAGACCTGGGAACATAACAAAGAAAAGACAGAAGCTAAATAGGGAGAGAAAAGGAGTAAGTGTTAAGCAGTTTAAACATACAGAATAGTGTCAAGTAAAGTAATAAGGCCAGCACACCTCAATGGAGAATGTTCATCCAGATATGCTGTACTGTATAACATTTTAAAGTGAGAAGTTGCTTCCCATATAAATCTTTCATTTGGTAACAAAGTGGCTTGAAATTGATTGTCATGTAGAAATAAGTGCCCAAAATAAATACAGTATTACAATCTTGGTGTCAGGTGTAAGGACAATTACAGTACAGTAATATATCATAGACACTTCACATCTGTAATGTGTGCCTTCTTTATTTAGATTGATATTAGAGAGTGCGCTAGTGATAACACCCATGACCAGTGCAGTGGAAGACCTACAGAGAGAGAGAGATTGGAGGGGAGGAAAAATAAAAGAATGGACCTAGAGACAGAGAGGAGAAAAATAAAGAAGGGGAAAAAATAGCTAGGAGACTAATAAAAGAATTTGTGTGTGAAAAAAGAAGGCATGTCAGAGGTGAACTAATAAATCTGGTTAGTTAGAGAGACGAGAGGGAAAAGTTGAGGAAGACGAATTAGAAGTGAGAAAGATTGGGGCCAGGAAAGAGAGGGCAAACTTTTGAGCTGAAGGCAAAAGAGATGATTAAAAAGCAATTCAAAGGCACTAACAAGATGACAAGAGCAGGAAAGCCACTAGGTGGCTAAACAGAATCAGAGAGATTGAAATGTTATTTTACACAAATTCTAAACCCCTTTAGTACAATGATTTCTTCTGTCTCTGGGTAATTTAATTCAATATATGGGATCCTCTCTCTCTTTTTTTTTTTTTTCTGGCAGGGTTAGATACATCCATTATTGATCCCTCCAGTTCCACAGTACTGTTGTAAGCTAAGTCAGATGTCTGGCAATAGCTACAGTAAGTAAAAAAAAAAAAAAAATATCAGAAATCTTCACTCCAGTTTGGTGATATATTTTTCACTATTGCTGCCTCCAGACAATTGTATTCGGTATAGGAAAAACTTCTGACTGGAAGAGTTATACAGTATATAGCCTTTATTAACCCCATTAGTACCACAGATCCTTCCTAAGTATAATAAAGTTGCCTACAGATAGGAAGAGTGAGGTAAGAAAAAGCAGCATCATATTTGTGTGGTTAACGTCTTCATTTTTTTTTTTTCCATCAGACAGTTTAACTGTGTAGAATAGACTTTTCAAAATGGAGGTTGTGGACTTTAGCTTCTTTGGTTCTTTCATTGCAAGAGGGCTGTCCTAAGCTGAATAAAATAATTGTGTAATAACAGAAAGAAACTAAGAAACTACACCATTCTGTTGAAGAGGTTAAGTATACAACAGGAAGAGGTCTCACTATCCACATGGGGAAGAATCTGTACACAAGTGTAATAACAAAGAAGTACAGTGGAAAGCAAACAGGAAGGTGGATGGAAGTCTGATGACAAGGAGAACTGAAATTCCCATCTCATCAGCTTCTGGAACTAGTTCTGGCCATACCCCTTTGCTGAACTTTTCAGTGTTTCAGCAACACAGAGAGTAGGCTAGCATGCTCTCTGATACAAGTTCCTCTGTCAACACCAAACTATATGCACATCACACACTACACTTCCTATTCAAAATTCAACAAAAATGGCATCTCTTCTCCAAACCTTGGAGTCCCTGGAGGGAGGGGGGACCATCAAAGCTCCCACCATCCACCCCTCTCCCTGTGATGACTCGAGCTGCCTGGAAGCACTGTCTGACTCACTTCTTCATTTCTGCAACATTCGTGGCGTTTCCTCTAACTTCCTTTTTGTTGAATACCACCTCTCCTCTAAACCTTACCTTCTCTTGCTCACTGAGACGCAGCTGTCTAAGGCAACTGATAGTAAACTCTTCTCTGTATCCTTCTACTCTCTCTATACTCATTTCAAAGCCAAAGGTGGCTGATGTGTATATGTGCACAACAACATACCTTGCTCTCGTGTTTCTGAACTTGAATCTTCTGGATTCTCTTCCCTCTGGCCTTGACTATCCTGTCATTCTCTGACTAAATATATCTGTGCTGTTTACTTATATCGTAATTCTAGTGACTGTGAAGAACTCTTTCACAATCGTACTTGTAAGATAGAACACATCCTATTAATTTTTCGCTTCTGTGAAATCTCCATTGTAGGTGATTTCAGTGTTCACTACCACCTTTGGCTCTCCTTTCCTTTCACTGATCCACCTGTGAACAAGGCTACATCTTTTCCATTTCGAAAAACGTAGATCAGCTTGTACAGCACCCTACTCGTATCCCTGACCGCCTTGGAGAGAGTTCCAGCATACTTGATCTCTTCCTTACAACTAATCATTCTGCTTACTCTGGTAATTATTTCTCTCCAGTGGGGTGCTCCAATAACAACCTTATTACCTTAACCTGTCCTGTTGCTCTAGTAAGGCCTGTGGACCCTCCCAAGAAGCAGCGACTGTGGCACTTTGGAGCTGCTGATTGGGTGGCCTTCAGGTAGTACTTCTTTGATTTTCCCTGGAATTGTTATTGCATCCATGTCTGTGAGCTATCTTAGTGTGCTTCGTGCATTTTGGAAGTTATTCTCTCAGGCATGGAAGCATACATTCCTTTCTCATATCCTGTGAGTAATGCAAGAAAACATTGGTTTAATCACACATGTTATAATGCTGTCCACAACAAGCAGAAGGCCCACAAAAGGTACCAGAACCAATCCACCACAGAATTTTATCTCATCTCTTTTATGTTTGTTGCTGGAATCATGCTAAGTCTGTTCTTCGCTCTACCAAAGATAATTTCATTCATTCTAAATGCTCTGAACTCTCCAACTCAGTTTCTTCCCATTCCTTCTGGCACCTTGCCAAAAGCCTTTCTAACAACTTTACCTCATCATCCTTCCCTCCTCATTCTAACAACTTTACCTCATCATCCTTCCCTCCTCATTTCCACTCTGATGGCTTTGTAACTATTTCTTGTACTTATAAAGCAGAAGTCTTTGCTTTGACTTTCTCCTCCAATTCCACCTTAGACAATTCTGGTGCTGTTTTCCCATAACTTCCCCTCTCTGATTTCCTCATGCCTGAGATTACAGTTTCTTCAGTTAATGTATTTTCTACCATCACTGGACTCAGTGCTAACAAGACATATGCATTTGATGGGGTCCCTCTTGTTGTCCTCAAGAATTGTGCTTCTCTACTTACACTCTGCCCTGGTAAACTCTTTCGCCTTTGTCTGTCAACTTGTATCTTTCCTTCTTGCTTGAAGTTTGCTCTTACTCAGCCAGTCTCAAAGAAGGGTGACCATTCCCAGCCCTCTTATTGCCCAATAGCTGAAACATCCTGCATTTCAAACTTTTTTTGTCTCTGTTCTTAACCAAAAAATTTCAAAGCACCTTTCCTCTCGCAACCCACTTTCCGATCGTCAGTGTGGGTTCCGCCAGGGACACTCCACTGGCAATCTTCTCTCCTGCCTTTCAGACTCCTCGTCATCCTCCTTTTGGGACTTTGGCAAAAGCTTTGCCATTGCATTTGACATCTCAAAAGCTTTCAGTAGAGTCAGGCACAAATCTTTAATTTCCAAACTGTCCACTTATAGTTTCTATCCTTCTGTCTGTTCTTTCATCTCCAGCTTCCTTTCAGGTTGTTCTATAGCTGCTGCTGTAGACAGCCACCATTCATCTCCTAGAGCTATCAGTAGTGGCTTTCCATAGGGTTCTGTCCTGTCACAAACCCTCTTCCTTCTATTCATCAGTGACCTTCTAAGCTGTACATGTAGCCCTGCCCACTCATCTGCTGATGACTCCATCGCATCCCGCAGTGCCCATCTCAGCAGTAACTTCAGCAAACAAGGGATGAGGCTATAGCACACCTGATGTCTAACTTGGTTCATGCCTCTGATTGGGATAAAAATAATCTTGTTGTTTTTAATGCATCAAAAACTCAGTTCCTATATCTTTCAATCCAACAAAATCTTCTGCAGAAGTATCATTTAATTTTTTACAATATTCATCTCAGTCCTGCATCTTCTTTAAACGTACCTGGGGTTTCATTCTCTTGGGATTCATCTTGGAAAGGTCATAATACCTTGTAAAATCTGCTTCCAGGAGATTAGGTGTGCTAAGCTGACTCTGGGCCTTCTTTACCTTTGCACAGTTGTTGAATTTATACATGGGTTTTATTCACCCCTGTATAGAGTTAAAGGCTTTTCATCTTTCCTCCTCTTACTGGCTCCCTTCAACCTCCATCTCTTCACTGCGCTGTTGCATCTTTATCCCTTTTCTGTCACAACTTCAGTGGTCACTGCTCCTCTGAACTGTGTACTTGCATCTCTCCACTACTACGGCAGGCACGTAGCATCCATCTAGCAACAAGCTCTCTTCCCTTTTCTGTCCAAGTCTGCAGTGTAAGAGTTAACTGTAGCTCCCAGTCCATCATGAATGCAACAGGTCAACTATGGAACTGTCCCCCTCTGTCTGTATTTCCTACTGCCTGTGATCTCCAGTCTTTCAGATGCAGTGTGTCCAGATATCTTGAAATGAGTGGATATTGAGTTTGTCTCTCTGTTATCTTGTTTTTGTTTTTTCTTGGAACAATTTTGAGGGATGCTGGCCTCTGGTTCCTTCTTTCTTACATTAAAAAAAAAAAAAAAAGACTATTTGGCCCTGTCATGGGAGTTTGGTATAGGGAAGGTTATAATTAAAAAAACTAATCTGTCAGTTAAAGACAAGAATTGAAAAGCAGGAACCAAGCACATTTCATCCGCCTCCTATCTGCATCATGCCAGCTTAACCATCAGAACAGCAACAAATGGCTTATGAATTTTGTCCTTGAGTTAATAAGAGCAAATAAATCCAGTGATTGTTTCAGGCTGCATCAGGTATATATTATTGTAGCCATACTTTAATACCTCTGGGGGTAGGGGTTTTTTCAAGAATTCTCCCCCAGTATCCCTGCTTGTCGTAAGAGGCGACTAAAAGGGTTGGTGGTGGGTTAGTGCCCCAACCCGTAAAAACAACTAACTAAAAATACAAACAGGAAGCCTCGGACCAGGACTGACCAAAAGTTGACGACAAAGGAACGGACAAAGGACGAGATAAAGATTGCGACCTGGAATGTGAGGGGTATGAATGATGAGGTGAAAGAGAGAGAGATTGTACAGGTGCTTGAGAGTGCGAAAGTGGATGTATGTGGAATAACTGAAACTAAATGGCGAGGTGAGAGTGTGAGAGAATGGGAATATGGATGGGGTATATGCGCAAGAGTGGGTGAGAATGAGAGGGCGAAAGAGGGAGTGTGTATTGTTGTGAGCAACAGGTAGAAGGAGAATGTAAGAGAGTATGGATCAGTTGGGTCAAGGATTGTGTGGGTAAGAGTGAAAGTTGGACTACAAATGTGGGCAATTGTGTGCGTGTATGTGCCAACGCAAGATCGTGTAAGTAGAGTGAGAGAAGAGTTTTGGACATATGTGGAGGCCTGCTTGGAAAAGTTTGAAAGGAATGGGAGAGTGTTTCTGATTGGAGATATGAATGGAAAAGTAGGGAATGAGAAGGTGGATGGAGTGGTTGGTGATGGGGTGTGCCTGCAGAGATGGATGAGAATGGCAGTGCTTTAGTGGACATTTGTGCTGGGAGGGGGTTGGTGGTAGTTAATACCCTCTTCAGGCACAAAATGATCCATAGGTATACATGGCGATTGGTGAGAAGAGATGACGGGGGAATGAATGAACGGAAGGCAATGATTGACTGTGTGTGTGGATGAAAGGATGAGAAGATGCATAATGGATGCAAGAGTATATAGAGGCTGGGGGAGTGGACTTTCTGGCCACCACCAGAATCAGAATCCAAACAAGATGGAGGAAGAGGAGAAGGGAAAGACAGGAGGAAGTATGTGTTACAAGGAGGGTAGAAAAGTTACAAGAGGATGGAATAAAGGCTGAATATAGAAGGGAAGTGGAGGAGCGATTGGGTAAATATAGATTGGAGCAGATGGGGGACGTGGAGGGCGTGTGCAAGGTATTCACAGAAGAAATCTGTGCAGCATGTGAGGTGGTGTGTGGGGTGAAGAAAAGACGAAAGGGGGTTCAGGGAACAGCATGGTGGACTGAAGAGGTGAGAGAGGCTGTGGCACAAAAGAAGAAAGCATATAATGAGTGGATGAGGAACAGGGGCGACGAAGAAGCTGAGAGACGGACGAGAGAGTTATATGTAGTGAGGAGGAGAGAGGTGAAAAGATTAGTAAGAGAGAGTAAGAAGAGAGTGGATGAGGAATTTGGAAGGAATTTGAGTGCAAAGTGGAGGGAATGTAAGAAAATGTTCTGGAAGGAGGTAAAGAGAGCTAGACAGGGTGCCAACGAAGTCAGTGGGGGTGTGAAAGATAAAAATGGTAGATTACTAGTGGAGAAGGGAGAAAAAGTAAACAGATGGAGAGAACACTTTAATGAACTGTTGAACATAGAGAATGAAAGTAATGCAAGTATAAGTGGCTGGGGAATGGCAGGGAGAAGGAGGGTTGTGAGAAGAGAGGAAGAAATCACCAGGATGGAAGTGGTGGAAGCAATGAAGAAAGTTAAAATGGGGAAAGCCCCAGGAATTGATGGAGTGTGTGGTGAAATGCTGAAGCATGGGGGAGAGATAGTAATAGAATGGATGTGGAAGGTGTGCAGATTGGCTTGGGAGGAGGGTAGAGTCCCGGAGGATTGGAAGTCAGGTATAATTATTCCTCTGTACAAAGGAAAAGGGGAAAAAGCAGTGTGTGGTAATCATAGGGGCATTTGCCTTCTCAGTGTAATAGGAAAAATATATGGTAGGATACTTATTGACAGAGTTAGGGAAATTACTGAGGAATTAGTTGGAGAAGAACAAGGAGGTTTTAGGAAGGGAAGAGGTTGTGTAGACCAGATATTCATTCTTAGATCCNACGAAGAAGCTGAGAGACGGACGAGAGAGTTATATGTAGTGAGGAGGAGAGAGGTGAAAAGATTAGTAAGAGAGAGTAAGAAGAGAGTGGATGAGGAATTTGGAAGGAATTTGAGTGCAAAGTGGAGGGAATGTAAGAAAATGTTCTGGAAGGAGGTAAAGAGAGCTAGACAGGGTGCCAACGAAGTCAGTGGGGGTGTGAAAGATAAAAATGGTAGATTACTAGTGGAGAAGGGAGAAAAAGTAAACAGATGGAGAGAACACTTTAATGAACTGTTGAACATAGAGAATGAAAGTAATGCAAGTATAAGTGGCTGGGGAATGGCAGGGAGAAGGAGGGTTGTGAGAAGAGAGGAAGAAATCACCAGGATGGAAGTGGTGGAAGCAATGAAGAAAGTTAAAATGGGGAAAGCCCCAGGAATTGATGAAGTGTGTGGTGAAATGCTGAAGCATGGGGGAGAGTTAGTAATAGAATGGATGTGGAAGGTGTGCAGATTGGCTTGGGAGGAGGGTAGAGTCCCGGAGGATTGGAAGTCAGGTATAATTACAGTATTCCTCTGTACAAAGGAAAAGCAGTGTGTGGTAATCATAGGGGCATTTGCCTTCTCAGTGTAATAGGACAAGTATATGGTAGGATACTTATTGATAGAGTTTGGGAAATTACTGAGGAATTAGTTGGGGAAGAACAAGGAGGTTTTAGGAAGGGAAGAGGTTGTGTAGACTGGATATTCATTCTTAGATCCTTAGTGGAAAAGTTTCTAGAGAAGGGCAAGAAGTTGTATGCAGCCTTCATGGATCTGGAGAAAGCATATGACAGGGTGGATAGACAAGGATTGTGGAAGGTATTAAGAATATATGGAGTGGATGGGAAGTTGTTGAAGGCAGTGAAGAGTATGTATGAAGGTGCTAAGGCTGCAGTGCGTGTGGATGGCAAACTGAGTGAATCTTTCCATTTGAAGGTTGGATTGAAACAAGGATGTGTCATGTCTTCATGGTTGTTCAGTCTGTACATGGATGGGGTTATAAAAGAGATACAAGGTCGGGCAGTGGATGTTGGAGCAGCCCTAGTGAGAGAGTGCAGTGTTTGGAAACTCCCTGTACTATTATTTGCAGATGATACTGTGTTGTTGAGCGAAGACGAAGGGGAGCTGCAAGGCTTGGTAGCTGAGTTTGGGAGAGTGCGTAAGAAACGGAATCTAAAGGTGAATGTAGGGAAGAGTAAAGTGATGGTCTTCGAGAGAAGTGAAGCCAGTGAATGTACAGTGAGATTGGATGGGAAAGATATGGAGAATGTGGGTGTATTTAAGTACTTGGGTAGTGTGATGAGTAAGGATGGAAGTCTGGAGGGTGAAGTGCTCGAAAGGGTGCAGCAGGGAAGGAAGGTTGCTGGTTCGTTGAAAGCAGTGATAATAAACAGGGAGGTGAGCATGGAAGTGAAAAAGTTGTTACATGACAGTATTGTGATACCAACTCTAACATATGGAAGTGAAGCTTGGACCCTGTTGGAAAGACAGAAGTCAAGAGTGAGAGCAGTGGAAATGAGTTATTTGAGAGGAGCATGTGGAGTCACATGGAGAGACAGACTAACAAATGAGGAAGTGAAGGAGCATTGTGGTGTGGTTGTGGACGTGATAGGAAGCATTAGGAGAAACACGTTAAGGTGGTTTGGGCATGTGGAGAGGATGGAGGGTGAAAGCCGATGAGAGTGTATGTGAGTGAGGTGGAGGGGGCAAGAGGGAGGGAGAGGCCGAGGATGAGATGGAGGGATGGAGTGGAGAGGTATATGAGAGAGGGGGATGTGAGTTGGGAACGGGGTAGTGAAATGGCGGGGGACAGAGCGACATGGAGGCGATTTGTTTGTGGCCACCCTGTGTGGGATTGAGGCATCTGGCAATAGATAGATAAATGATTTAATATGCAGGTACATTTATTTGAACTTAAATCAGTATTTTTGCAAAGTAGAAGTCTGTCAAGGCATCTCTGCAACGAAAAGGGAAACACTAACTTTAGCATGTTCCTGCTGTAAATCCAGATTTTTTTTTTTTTTTTTTTTTACTAATAGTTAAATTAGGCACAGTTTTTTTACTGGATTTCAGATAAGTAGGTGTGTATGTCTATTATGATAGAAATTGTAAATTAAAAGTGCCGATTCGGTAAATGACTGTCAATTCAGTACAGTAAAACCTCGATATAACGGACTTCAGTACACTGGAATTCGCTTTTATCGGACTCAAGGAGCTACAGGACTAAACTCCTATATATTGGAAAAAGTCCGATATAGCCAGAATTGGTCCGGACTGCCTGACAACTTCAGCTATGTTCACCACAATAAGACAAGTAAAAGACATGTTTTTCAGTGCACAATACAGTATTATTATACCATTTGATTAATGTAGTGAAGGTAAAACACAGTACAATACTGCAATGGTGGTGAAAACTACCGAAAAAATCCGGACTAATGTCTGATATATCGGAAAAGGTCCAGATTAGCAGGGGTAAGTCCGGATGTCGCTTTTATCGGAAAATCGCATATTTCGGACTGGCCTGAGCCCCAATTAGTCCGTTATAGTGAGGTCTTACTGTAATTCATCTCACCCCTGCCTGGCCACTCATGTGGCCATGTCATGCTTCCTCCATTGTCATGCAGCCACATCACCCATCCCAATCACATTTCCATCCTAATATAAGTAACAGGCACAACACTGTACAAGGTGATTTTTTCCACATGTAATCAGAAAATGAAAGGGAGAATTGGAAATGATTGGGAGAATAGGAATGAGTGATAGTGTTTGGCTGTTTTCCTTGCCAAAAAAAGTAGCCAGTGAAAACATAGTCAGTGGTTTGTAAATCACTGTAACAGATGGTAGTAAATACTCAGAGTTAGCGGTGACCAATAAAAAACAAAATCTGATAATATTAAATCCATTACTTATGCTTTCATGGAGGCACCTGTCAGATTTCTTTAATATCTCCACCTTTCTCAGTATAGAGAGAGATGTGCTTCCTCCTTACACCACCATGGCCTTCACTCTTTTCACCAAGTCTTTTAGGTATGATGAATTGATGAATATTGACAAGATATGCAGTGCAGTGCTACAACTGCTACAGGCGGGCAAACAAGCAGCATTGTATCTCAAGCCATGACAGAGGGAGCAGGAGGGAATGACTGAGGGAGTGGTTGAGTGGAAGGGAACAGAGAAGCCACCTAGTTACTGAGAATTTGGTGGGAAACACCACAGTGCCACCAAAACAAAGTGGCAAATATACAAACCACGAAAATTACAGAATCTTCAATTTTCCCTTAAAATTTAAGTGTTTTTGTTGTTTACCTGAGAAATGGCCGGTTTTCTGAGAGATCTGGTTTTTGGCTTGCTAAAAGATCATGTACCTGTATATCGTCACATTGTGGAGCATGGTGGTTGGGTGGGTAGGTTGGTGGGCAGATGGGTAGGTGGGCAGGGGAAATAAGGTGGGACAGATTAGGGCAATGTGAGTGGATGACTGTGGGTTTGTGGGTAGGCAGGGGTGGTGTGTAGGTATGTGGGTAGGCAGGGTGGGTGAGTATAGGGATAATAGGTCGAAGGGGTGAATAGGTCCGTGGGAAATATATTCCTGGGGAAATGGGACCATGGAGGAATGTACTGTAGGTGTAATGGGTAAAATGAGACTTTAATAGTCATCTTCCACAGGTGGGTGCCCCAGTGGTTTCAGGTTCCAGGTGGTGCTGGTATGCACAGTCATTATTTTTTACACAGGCTAGAGTACAATAAAATTTAGTAACATAGTTTTCCAGTCCTTGCCGAGAAGTGGAGGTATATAATTTTAGATGCATAGGGTTTTTAGAGTATGTTTAGGTGATGACCACACAGAAGGGCAGGTGACAACTGTTATGGCATTGATACAAGATATGTATCAGGCTGTCAGTGAAAAGGAAGGCAGCTGAACTGGATAGTAAATAAATATTTTACAGGTATAATGCATAATCTTAACATTGTAATCTAAGGACAGATTACACTTAACTCCCAATTATTTGGCATATAGCAGCCAGTGTAGAGTCGGAAGTTGACTTACTCATGAAAATTGACGTAATATCCACCACAAACCTCCCCAAAGGGGGTTTAACTCCCTATAAATCGTATAACTGTATTGTACAACTTTTCAGGCATAGAAAAACACACTTGAAATATGTCATTAAACTGTACTGTACTGTACAGTGTACTGTACACCTGACACCTAGAGACAGAGTTGAGGCAGTTAGCAAGGCAGACAGAAAGAGAATAGGCAGACCTAATGAAGTATGAGGAGAGAGAAAGAGAGAGAGACAGGTAAGGCATGAGTGACAGAAATATAACAGAATACATTAGGGGAAATAAACTCATGAGAGAATAGCAGGGGAAAAAAATTTTATAGTAAATCCCATGTGGTTAAGTGGCATATGAGGTCATCCCTCATCCAGTTTCCTGATAATCTCTTGGTTCTGTTCAAGAGATTGGACATTCCTGGAGTACTTGGCAGGTGGAGGTGCCAAAGTGTCACATGCCAGTAGAAGGCATGAGGCCAGCATGACCTGCAGAAGGACAGGGATGATGAAAAGATCAGTTAACTTATCATAAGCACAGCTGCTACGTGGCATTAAGGCAGTGTCACAGTGGGACAAAAATGGCTAACATGCGAGTCAGTTCTGTGAGCAGCTAGCCAAACTGACCCGTGATGAGCAAGCTTTCGTTTACGAGGCGAAATGGATACCAGTTTTCACTCGCAGCTTGTTGGTGGGATTAGAACTCAAATGAACCTATATTAATTGTGTAACTGGTGAGAAAATATTCTGTCGTCACAGAAGGAAACTTTAAAATTGTTAAGTAAATATAATTTAATTCTTGTTTTCGTTTTTCGTTTTCGTAGGCTCCAACATGCTTGCATGCGTTGGCCTTGGTCACCTAATGGCGGCTCTCCACGCTGCTCGATCCCTGGCAGCCTCCCTGTTCAGTCCCTTAACCCCTAAGTCACACTTAATGACCTCGTCCCATGTCTTTCTCGGTCTACCCATCCCAACCCCTCCCCCAGTATTAACACCTCTCACCCTCTGTACCCACTTATCATCCCCCATCCTCTCCACATGGCCAAACCACCTCAGCCTACCTCTCCTCATCACAACACCAATACACTCCAGTCCCATCCTGCCTCTCAACTCTTCTATCGTGAACCCAGCCCCCCCAGGCCTTGCACGCAAGGACGCACTGCACATCCACCTAATCATTGTCATTTCTGTATGTTTAAACCTGCGAATATCCTCTTCCTCTACTGCCCAGGTCTCACTACCAAACAGCATCACACTCCTAACACATGCTGCATACAAAGACCCCTAAGCACATAAGGAGAGTCCTCTCAATGTCAGGAGAGGCAACAGCTCCCTGAACTCTTCCAACCACTTCTCACCCTAGCAACTGAGCTAACTCCAGCCCCACCTCTGGCACATAACATGTCTCCCAAATAACAAAACTCCTCCACACACTCAAGAGACTCACCTGCAAGTTCAACCCTCTCACGCCTAACAATCTCCACCTGCTCTCCCCGACACGCCGCACACATGAAATCAGCATCATCTAGCAGTCTACCTCTAATACCACTACATCTCTTGTGCACCCATTTATCACAAACACTACACAAGATGGAATTACTTCCCACACCCTTGTGGCAAACTGCACATGGCCATTCTCCCTCTCCTCTGATTGTACCGCCACCAACCCTAGATATCTTCACTTTTGTTTTATCTGCATTTACCCTTAAGCCCTTGTACCCCATACCATCTCTCCACTTCTTAAATCTTTCCTCCGCCTCCTTTTCATTCTCCGCAATCAACACCAAATCATCAGCATACAACATCTCCCATGGGAGTCCATCTCTGAAGTCACGTGAGAGGGCTTCAAGCACCATGATAAACAACAAGGGACTCAAAACTGACCCCTGATGCACACCAACATTCACGGAAAACTCATCACTCAAGGCTCCATTCACTCTTACCTGGGTGCGAGCACCCATGTACATGGCCATAACCACCCTAACCAGCCACTCTTCCAACCCTAGCTTTCTCATTGCCCACTTCACCACCTCTGTAGGGACTCTGTCAAAGGCCTTTTCCAAATCTACAAAAACAAAATACAATTCCCTTTTCTTTCCAATATATTTTTCCTGAAGCTGTCGAACAATGAATATGGCATCAGTGGTCCCCCTGCCTGGCATAAACCCAAACTGCATTTCATCGATATTCACTCTTTCTCTAATCATACCTTCTAGAACTCTCTCCATTACTTTCATTAACTGATCTAAGAGCTTTATACCTCTGTAATTTCCCCTTTCCAGGGCATCACCCTTCCCTTTGTACACATTTACAATTACACTCTTCAGCCAATCATCTGGGACAACACACTCATATATAATCATATTTATCAGGTCAGTGACTAACCTCACCCCAGTATCTCCTGAGGCCGTCAACATTTCGGCAGTCAACCCAGACACACCTGCCGCCTTCCCCACCCGCATCCTGCCTATTGCCTCACTCACAGTAGCAGCATCAATCAAAGGCCAAGGGCCAAACACTGGATCAGCTGGCTCCAAACCTTCTCTATCCCAATCAGACTCCTCATTCAACAACTGGCTATAATGCTCTCTCCATGCATCTTTAATATCCTCACTGTTCACCACAACCCTTCCATCATCATTCTTCACACCCACCTACGATGTCCCGATTATCCCTCTTCACCTGATTTGCCACCCTAAAAATCATATTTTTCCTTTCTCCATGATTTAGATTTTCAAGTAAAAGTCTCTGTGACTCAGACTTCGCCCTGTATACAGTACCTCTCTTGTAGCCCTGCGCTTGGCAGCCAAGTACTCCTCCCTGTTACCACCCTTCTTCCATTCCCGGAAAAGCCTTCTTTTCTCCTTAACTGGCTTTTATTAATCTTTTTCTTGTGACATGAAATAAATATTCGGCCACTGTGGTGACCAGGTGCGGAGGCTGTCTGTTTTGTTTCCAAACAACAATTGGAAATCAGATTGTGACTGGTATTCGATATGGATCCTGCAGCAAGGAAACCTCTAGCAGGCTGCCATGTGGCTCTGGAATTGCTGAAGTACATGAGGCGGTTGCAGAAACTGAGGAAAAGGGAGTGGGCACTCCATGGTGGCTTGTTTACAGATGACTACAAGGTGCCAAGGCAGACAACACTGCTAGTCATTTCGGCTCGCAAAAACACACGTGTGACGACAACTCGACTTTGCTAGTCTTTTGCCTCACAAAAGCTGCTCGCATGTTAGCCACTTTTGGCCCAGTGTGACACTGCCTTTACAGTACTGGAGAGAGAGAGAGAGTATGGAGTGGTGGCCTTGAAGGAGGGGGGAAGACTAGCACACCCTCCATTTTTGGATGAGATACACAAGGGAAAAAAAAATATGAAATGTCTTGAGGAGGAGGAAAATACTGTGCATACAGTAGGTGTGTTTGATACTGAACATGAGAGGAAAACAAAAATAGAGACATACAGGTAACAAATTAGAAAGAAACGTGCCAAATTTGATGGTATAAAAAGCAGCGTTTTGGTGACGAGGCTGGCACCATTGTTTTGGTGGTGAGATTTATATAACTGAATTGTTTTGATGGTGGGACTCCCAAAGAACGGTGCTGGTTTTGATTTTTGGGCTTCTTGTGGAATGTAATACTATACAGGCCTACCTCGCTGTGTGATACCCTGCTGTAACAATGTGAAAAATTAACACCCTTCCCTGCCTATCGACGGCCAGTTCACTGTTATCCGATGGATTTTTTTTTTTTTTTTTTTTTTTACCGATTTTGATGATATTTTAGACATATAAATTTTTTGTCTATGTTGGTTTATACTGTTTTTAGACTTGGATTATAAACTGTTTTTAGACTTAGATTAATGTGTTTTAGTCATAGGTGGGGTGAACACTGCCATTTTGGGGTACAGTTTACTGAATTTGATTTTTTCCCAGACTTGTTTTTGATGATTTTTGGATTTTATTTTTGGATTTAGGTGAGTTACAAACCTGCTTTTAGGCATAGTTTAGCTTGTTTTAAAGCTATTTGGGGGTTTAGATGAGCTAGAAACTTGTTTTTGGACTCATTTGGGTGGGTTTTGAACTTAGTTGGGAGACGGAATCCCAAGGCTCCCAAGTTCATCCTTATACTGTACTGTCTGTGTTATAAAGTCCCTGGTTAATGATACCAAGGCTCAGCAATGAGTTTTCCCTAATGCATCTCATCGTTATAATGGGGATGGCCTGTATTCAACCCCAAGTGTTGTGATTTTTATTGATGGCTGCCAGATGTTACACCAATGAATATTTGAGAGTTTACTGTGCTTGAAGCATCATCTTTGACAGCCAGTGTTAATGCATGAAGAGTGTGCAGTAATTTTGGAAGGCACTGTTTACAGTTACCTATGTAACAAGTGGTGAAAGAGTCATACTCTCTTTTTCTAATTTTTTTTCATCCAATCTTTCGCAGTCATTTTATGATGTACTGTACTGTACATCATGTTGTGACATTTTATAAATACTGTGTTGTAATTGGGTTGGTCATGTCAGCACAGCTTCCATTATATTGTCCATTACTGTACATCATGAATGTAGGGAAAAAGCAGTGTTGCATGCAGTAGACCCTTTGTTATGGACATTATCATGGATGGTGGTCATCATCATCAGAACTACAGGGTCTTTCAAAATCATGCTTAGTAATAGTATGCTTACCATTCTAAGAGATGATAAAGCATGGAGGAATCAATGTAGTTTAAATTTATCAATACCATTATTATTTTTTCTTATAGTCCCTAATTGAATCGGTTAAATTGGGGTTGTTCTACATATAGATCCTGCCTGTGCACTTTTTCTTCCAGAACAGAACACTTGCCACAAATCAGCAATGACATGGAGACATAGCTCTTGTAATAAACAGCTAGAAGCTGCTTGTCCTACACACCATTATCAGGTCCAATGATGACACCTACTGCAAACTTCCACCAGATTACTTAGGTCTGGCTAGGACAGGTCGGGATAGATTAATATTCAGAATAGCATGTTGTAATTTACTGATTAATATTCAAGATAACATGTTGTAGTTTACTCATTCCTATGTACTTCCACAATCCCTGCTTAAAGAAAAAAAAAAAATCTGCTTTAGGATATGGTTTATGATATATGTAGATCTTAAAAAAAAAAAAAAAAAAATCATGTCCCGTGGAAATGATGATCATAATTGCACAAATCACATCAAACCCGTGGGAAGCTGAAGAAAGAATGTCTTACCAACTCACAAACACCAAGACACAGTCATCATATGAGGCTTCAATATTTTAACATAAAGCATGGTAAGTTACTGTACAACAAGGCTAGGAAGTCTGAAGAGCCGTTATGAATATACTTTGTATAAATACAGTAGTATCTTGCTATAACGGACCCTGGTATAGCAGATATCAGATTTAACGGATGCCACAAAGTGCATCAAACTTTTGTCGGGTATAACAATCAGTGTCCGTTATATGGAGTACAGTGGATTGCAGTACAGCACATATGTTTCCTACTCTTTTTACTCCAACCTGGCCATTGCACTCTCCCCATTGTGATTGCTGAGTTGTAATATCAGACTATAGTAATATTGTACTAGTCATGTAGAAGTGCTTTGATAAGGATGTGAAATACCGTAACCTGCATAAAGGTGAAATTATGGGACAAGTTACTGTAAAATGGGTATAGCTTACATTGTTAATGCTGTACTAGAGTGAGCTGTTGTCACATATCATTTATAAAAGCATCATCATGCCTGCATGCATCAGCTTTGGTCACCTAACGGTGGCTCTCCACACTTCTCGATCTCTGGCAGCTTCCCAATTCAGTCCCATATCCCAGAGGTCACATTCTATGGCCTCATCCTAGATCTTTTTCTGTCTTCTTCTTGCATCCTTATCCCCAACATTGACACCTCTCATTTTCCCCAACCAGTTGTCATCTTCCATCCTCTCCACATGTCCAGACCATCTCAATCTGTCCTTCATCATCACAGCACCAATACATTCCAGTCCCATCCTTCCTCTCAACTTTTCAGTCATAAGCCTAGATCCTCCAGGCCTCACATTCAAGGTTGAACTACACATCCATCTAATAATTGTAATTTATATATATCTGAGCCCATGAATATCCTTTTTCCCAATTGCTCAAGTCTCACTGCCTTACAGCATAACACTGCAAACACATGCCACCTACAAAGATCTCTTTGCGTAGATGGAGAGCCCTCTCAGTGTCAGTAGAGGCAACAGGTCCCTGAACTTCTAGCCACTTCTTACCCTCACTACAGAGTTAGCTCCAGCTCCACCTGTAGTACATAACATGTTCCATTCGTCCACACACTCAAGAGACTCGCCAGCAATATCAGTCCTTCACCCCATATAATCTCTATATGCTCACCGCGGCACATCACATGCACAAAAACAGCAGTATCTCAAGTCTACCTCTAATAACACCATATCTCTTTTGCACCCACTTACCACAAACAGTGCACAGGATGGGGTTACATCCCACACCCTTGTGGCAAACTGCATATGGCCACACTCCCTCTTCTTTGATAATAATGCCACCGGCCCCGGCCCTAGAAACTGCACATGGCCACACTCCCTCTTCTTTGATAATAATGCCACCAGCCCTAGATATCGTCACTTTTTTTTTTTTTTTTTTAAATCCACATCTACTTTAAAGCCCTTGTGCCCTTTTGTCTTTCTACTTCCTAAATCTTTACTCTGCTTCCTTTTCATTCTCTGCAGCAAACACCAAATCATCAGCATACATCTCCCATGGGAGTCTATTTCTGAAGCCACATGAGAACATCAAGCATCATGACAAACAGTAAGGGGCTCAGACTGACCCTTGATGCAAGCCAACATTCACAGAAAACTCATCACTCAAATCTCAATTCACTATCACCTGAGTGCGAGCACTCACATACAAAGCCATAATCACTCTAACCAGCTACTTCTCGATCCCAAACTTGCTCATTACCCACTTCTTGATCTCCCTAGGGATTCTGTCAATGACCTTCTCCAAATCAAGAAAAACAAAGTACAACTCCCTTTTCTCTCCTGTATATTTTTCGTGAAGCTGTCAGACAATGAATGTGGCATTAGTTGTCCCTTTGCCTGGCATTAACTGCGTCTTATCACTATTCACTCTTTCCATAGTCCTACCTTCAAGAACTCTCTCCATTACCTTTATTATCAGGTCCATAAGTTTCATGTCTCTATAATTTAGTCTTTTCAGATATTCATTCTTCCCATTGTATACATTTACAGTCACACTCTTCAGCCAGCCATCTCGGACAACACATTCATATATAAGAAATAGCCCAATTATCCAGGCTATATGGTGTGAAGGGGTGCCCCAATTGTCCGAAATCACAATTATTACTGCAGAAACAAAACACAAGCACTGTTAGACTGATTTATTTACCGGTGAATGTAGCTACACTTTAAGCAGCAGAAAGACCTTACCAATTCAATTCATATTCCTCCAGCCTTTTTTTTTTTTTTTTTTTTTTTTTTTTAAGCCATACCTATGATTGTTTGTTTCTAGCGCAGTGGAAGAAACAACGTTCTCAAAGGTGGATTTCCTTTTCCCAATTTCTCAACTGGAGGCCAGGTTAGGTTAAATTATTTGGCACAGTTAAGCTAGGTTAGGCCAGGTTTAGTTAAACACTTCAGTTAGAAAAGTCCCTTCCATCATTATGTTAACGAACCAAGTGAGTTGTCGCAACAGAATACAAACAGCGTGAAAACAGATTTAACAAGAAACGTTTATTTACCAACCCAGAAATAATCAGAAAAATATAACAGACTATCAGGAAGAACTGATTTGGTAAGGTGCTTTTACTGCTTGAAGTAAAGCGTACATTTAGCCCACTCAACGGCTGTGAGTCCAGAAAAGTGCTTGCTTCCATGCCTGGCCTCGGGACCATTTTTTCAAAGTTCTGAAATCAGTTTCTATTCTTACAGATGTGAAAAGACTCATCTGGACACCAGGCTCCCCCCCCCCCCATCCTGTGATATGCTTTGATTTGTGAGAGTTAGTAAAATTACAGCGGATGTAACAGTAACATGTAAACATGTCGGCGAAAAGATGGATGAAATGACCACCTGACTGCTTGGGACGGTAGAGTAGGGTCATGTAAACAGTGACCTTCGTTCTCTTCCCATAATTGTTCGCAGTTTTTTATAGCTCACCCCTAACTACGTCACAGACACTGGTACAGTAAAGTGTTGTTCAAGAAGGAGCAGTAAATATACGCTTAACTTTAACCCCTTAACCGCGGGTCGTCACTTTCGTGACGTTCGGGTGCAATGGATCATACCGTGGGGCATCACTTGAGTGACTCTGTGTTATTTTTAATTCTCCCGGGCTTTCAGGTGGTGACTTGTATCATCTATCAGCACTGCCAATGTCCAACAATAGTCAGTGCTGCTAATGTCATCAGTACTCCCATCCATTGTTGACAATTTAGCCATTTTCCCCCATTCTAGACTCCCCTCCCTACCTCCCCTCCATTACCCTCTCATGTCGTCTGCTTAGCCGCTCTGCGCTAAGTAAATCCTTCCCGGATTTTTCCACTGTTTTCTTCCATTGAAATGAGTCCTATGCCCTATTCTTATACAAAATAATATATATATATATATGTAAAATAAGATAATTGATAGTGCCATACACCTGGAATTGGCTAATTATCACTTGGCAACATCCAACCTGCACTCGTTCGCTAATTTCCCCTGCTTTGTTTCCCCGTGAAATATGCTGTATGAGCTACTCTCGTAATATAAATGTACTGTATATAAGAAAGGAAGGGAGAAGCCTGAGTGATATTTATATTCACCTGGAACTACCTAATTTATTATGTATTGTCTAGATTTCCTACAACTTATTTCTTAGCATATACATTAGCAGCTGACATTTTCAACTCTTGGCTACCGAGATAC
>JAGKTI010008452.1:0-10467 GCA_018397915.1 Birgus latro
CCAAATAACGAAATTATATTTTTCATAAATGATACCAGCATCTGGACACTTGTAATGACCAGCTTCATCTATTCAGTTATATATGAGAACCAGGCACAAGCAAGGTCTGCAGGCTAAGGACAACTGAGAACTGATCTGTTTGTATACTTAAAAGTTATATCCCTCCTGACCATTGGTTTCATTTGGGTGAAGTGCAAGATATGCCACTGGAAACACCAAGAGTAGAGCAGGTTCACACAAACTTGCATGCTGATTTTGTATTTGAAGTCAAGACTATTAAACAAACACTATATTGATGTAGTTCTCAAGTCAGCCACCCGCAACTGACTAATGTATTAAGACTGACGTTGGGAAAAAAAAATGATGTGTTTATTTTACAGAGGTCTATAAAGTAGGACGGTGGCGTTGGGTGGCAGTGAGTGGGGAACAGTGTTGATGGTGGTGGTGGTGAGGGACAGTGAGGGCAGGTTTCTGTTTAATCGCCACAGTACTTTGGCAGCAAGAAACTTTGAATATAATTAAGTGAAGACGTAGCCTCTGTGTAGAATCAAAGGAGTTACATTAGCTCTGTCTATTTGTTTTAGTCGAAACCGAAAATACAAATACAAATGACGATCTGAGCAAATGTTTTGTATTATACTTATTAGAGCTTAGATTTAAATAAGAAAACATAAACTTATATATAGATAAGGCAACGTTATTTAAATACCACTTGTAGATGTTACTCTGCTACAACCGACTGCTATCTGATGTTTTGCTATGCTCTAATTAAAGCATGTGTTCCTGACAGCAGCTGTAGGTATTAGTTATTAGTGCATACACTTGGTCTGTTATCAGGCAACATTATTTACCAGTGCACCAAGCCGTGCAACTATTAATTAACGAAAATTGAGTGAAGGTATATTTACTGTGCCGATGTCGCTTGCAGTATCACACCTCGAACTATCTAGTCAGCAACTTTCCAAGAAAATTGTATAATAAGCTCAAAACGTTGTTGACTTCGCTAGGAAACGAAAGTTGGCTAGGAAATGGTGAAGTGGCAGTAGTGGGGGACTAAAAGAAGTGGAGGGGAGGCAAGCCGCCGCAGTCGTCATTGTGGTCTAAGATATTGGACGGGGAGATGAGCCCCCGCTGTCTTCCTCTCTTTTTCCTCCTGCCATGCTCACGTGTCCTCCTGATCTCCCCGACCCGAGATTTCCTGTCTAGTGTATCATTTTCTTTTTCCGACTGTTATTCATTATATCGGAAAGGCTGATGGCAAATATTAAAATGAATACTGTGTTCTTGTCTAATAATCCATATCATCTAGTGAACGTGCAGCATAAGATTCTACACTAACACTCCTGCCTAAAGCTCTGTATCTAGCAAAGCTTCTTATTTTTATATTCTATCATTTGTTAAAGGGTCCTTTTTGGATAAAATGCTTAAATTTTTGTACAGAGTAATGACGTCACCAGTAAGGCGCACGACACCACACTGCATAAACATAAAAATACTCCACTGCCTCCCGTAATTGCTCTAATGACAGTAGTTTGAGTGTTTTTGGTGGGAATATAACTGTTTTTACCACAGACGTTCCAGGATGTATACATTTTGCCAAACGAGGATATAACTAGTAAATTTTTCTGATTATTTTAACAAGAGGTACTGTATACAACCAGAAGTACCGGAAACAAGGACACTCGTACGTGAAGAAATTTTATAATAATCTTTTTTTTTTATTTTTTACCCCAGTTAAATTTTGATGTTTGGTGGAAAAAGTTTAGCGCGATTGTTTTAACAAAAATACCCCATCCAGCTCTCATCGTGTATTTTTTTCCACTGAAGACTTTGCAATCGTTCTTGATTTGCGTACGAAGGATATAGCAAGACATGAGAAAATGTTGGCCCAGAAACCACCATTCAGTATTACATCCAAAGAATCTGAGAAGGACATCTAGTTCCATTTTGGCACGAGGCAACAATATTTTCTGAGGTCCGCCTTCACCTCTATTTTGTGAAACGAAAGCACTTGCAGCTTCGTTGTTCCCTGTCTGTATCTCCAGCTTAATATCTTTTACATCATAATTTCTTCAGGAAAAAGGACTGGTGGTCCAGGATGAGAATCATTTCACTATCAGCACTGTTGTGGTAACATGCATCCCAGAAGATTCGTGATCATATTCCAGCTGGGAAACATGCTTACATTCAAAGAAATTTAAATCAAATCAGCAGGGATCACATAAAACCAGAATACAATTGTGATAATTATTCTGTAGTAGTTAAGATCTCCATTTACATGAGATAATGAAGCTTGGAGCTTGATTTACTATGAACTGAGTATGTTCATTGAGTAAACTCAGTTTACTCCTACATGTATGAATACTGACAGACGCTTATTATCAGGGCAATACTGCTTCTCAGCACTTTTATCACTTCATTAATTTTTCCGCTTATTTAGAACCTAAGCCACCCTCTTCTGTGCCATAATCCTGTCAGAAAAATCATTATTATACGCTGTCAATAGCTTTATATCTATCTATCCATCGATCTATCTATCTATATACATATATGCGATCCACGCGTCCAATCCACCTCACCAGGCTGAGATGTGGGCATCATCCAGCCCTCCTAGGTTATCAGAAGAGGCTGGTTGACTCCGTTGCTGATGCCTGTCCAGGATGCAACACAGCACCCCACACTATTAAGCACATTATGGAAGACTGCATTACACACAATCACCAATCACCTACGCCAACAAGACAACAAACACTCCTTGAGAGCTCTGTGGGAAAGCCCGGTCTCGGCCATGGCCTTCCTTAGGGACTCGGGGCTGTTCGGCAAGACTGCCTAGGGAACAACTACTACTATACCACCTCAAATATTCTTATTAATTACAAATTTTTCCACTCCATTGTTTTCAGGCTCATACATTTGTCTTTGTAGTGCTTCAGATAACTCCACTTATGCTTCTCGATGCACTTCACAAATACGTATTTAAATTATCGTTACGCACTCCGGTACTGAATCATTCATCTTAGGCAAAAACTAAGTATTTTTGTCTCAGATGCACAAATCTTTTCATTTTACTGCATTTCCTCTCTGGTTTCGTTTGTCAAACATACCTTCAAACTTACTAATTTCAGCAAGTTTCTTTTTTCCCAAAACAATCCATTATCGCCCCTCCCCCCACCAAAAAAATAAAAAAAAATAAAAAAATAAAATAAAATAAAATAAAATTCGATTCTCATTCTCCTGCTTTTCAGTCTTAAGATAATTTCCCTTTCCATTACCATGTCCTAACCTCTGTCCGTATGCATGCTCATGAATCAAGGAGATATCATACAATCTTGTGCCAAGCGCATTTGTTAAATTCCCCGCAACACTTCATCTACAGCTTTTGATCCATTAGATGAACTGTGGATCGCCATCAGCAGACTGTTATCCATTATTTATTCAAAATATTTTCCTAAGCATGACTGGTTACCCTGCCATAAGCCGTTTCTGACCCAGAACTGTTGTACAATGTCAAAAAGTATCTTTAGGTATGAGATCGATAGATCCGAGGCTTTTCGGTCATTGTTACTCGACTTGAGTCTGAACGATTGGTAACCCTACATTATCGGCCTATAGGGATGCATGAGTTTGTCCTTTCTCGAGGACTGATGCTTCATATATTTGGCTATTCGCAGATGATGTAAGCTGGTAAATGTAAAGGGACAAGCATTAACATCGACACTGGCTACATCCATATCATGAAGACTGAATGTTGTGAAGCCTGTGTGACTGGGGCAGGAGGAGCTTACACTGGGTGCCAGTGAGGACTGAGGGTTGGAAATAAAATGCACTTGTGCTTATCTCTTAATTTCCCTAATTCTTACTCAGTAGGCAAGAGCACGCTTCGAACACTTGGTTCTAGGAATGATGAACGTAATGTTTTTAGATATTTGTTTACCTTAGTATTACTATTCTTATTATTAATAAAGTTTTATTATTATTATTATTATTTTTATTATTATTATTATTATTCATACTACAACAACAACTACTACTACTATTGCAACTAGTAGTAGTAATAGTAACAGTAGTAGTTGTAGTATTGTTATTGTTGTTGTTGATATTGATATGTGTAATCATTTATCATTAAGAATTTTATAATAGTCTATGTCTTACTGGTGTCCATGTTGACAAGTCTCATTTGTGATGTTTCTAAAGCTTCATTAAATGTATCAGAGTATTGTTGTACGTACTCTTCCGTAGCTTCTATGTAGTCCTTATTTTTTAACACCACCAGACGCCTAAAGCTTTCTGAAATTCTCGCTATGCTGAGAGGGATCTACATACCTTACACAGCTCTTCCTTTACTCACTCCCACTTCTTTGCTCGCTCCTGAAGCTGCTGCAGATATATGGAACGTAGGCTTACCAAATGTTAACGAGGCACTGGGGATTAAATTAGTCACTTCGTCTAGTATTTTAAAACAGTGTCGGAAAAAGCAACGATACTATTTTCGTCGGGTGTACACAAGGTAAAAAAAAGTATCGATACAAAATATGCGAGAAACATTATTACTCCACAGAACGAAGGACACTTGAAATATTAGTGTCCGCACTACCTCCCCTTTGTCGCCCTGCTGTCTGATGAATGTCATGTATCGCGGGACAGATTGTGTATACGGTAGGTATCGGATCCCTTTTGCTCCGATATATTAGTACCTCCACCAACGAAGTTGGAGGAGGTTATGTATTCATCTATGTTTGTTTGTTTGTTTGTTTGTCCACACGATATCTCCAAAGGTTCTCAATGAATTTCAATGAAATTTTGTGGAAGGGTGGGCCATGAGCCAAAAAAGAATTTATTAAATTTTGGGGCGGATCCACATCCGGATTCTATGTATCCCGCACAATATCTCCTAAAGTTCTCAATGAATTTCAATAAAATTTTGTGGATGAGTGGACCATGGGTCAAGAAAAAACTGATTAAATTTGGGGGAGGATATCTCCACGGATCCGGATCCGGATCCTTTTAAAAGGCAATGGCATTGGCACAGGTACATGCCCTCCGAGTGCTTTCTAGTTTACCTTGTGTAAAAGTCTACCAAATACTGTCAGCTCTGTTCCTCAAACAAATAACCTGATTCACACATTTTCTCCCATTCCAATACACACACTGTTCTTGCGGACTAATCTCTCAACTGATAAACTATTATTTTATGAGTTTTCTTGACAATGCAGAGTAAATTAAAACATATATAGCTATCATACTCTTTAATCACCCTACCCCTTGTGTAACGGCACAGTTATACGTTTCTTCTCCCAGGTATTCAGGATCTTCCTTACTCCCAGTCAGTCTAAGCCTTTGACAGTAGCCCAGCGACTACCTCCTCCCCTTATTTAACATTTCACCCTAAATCTCATCCCCTCCAGAGGCTTTCATCAACTTCACCTAATTGCATTCTCTCCTCCCATTCTTCCTGCCATTCCTTTAATTCTTAACGATCTCATTCCAGCCTCTCTCTCTCTCTCTCTCTCTCTCTCTCTCTCTCTCTCTCTCTCTCTCTCTCTCTCTCTCTCTCTCCCCGTGTGTGTGTGTGTGTTCACATTCACCAGTTCAGTGAATAAAATTTCTGCTTCACATTTTCCTTTTTGTTTTGCACAGCGATACCTTTACTTCCTTTCCATTGTCTTACATTTTCCCTCCATTTCTAAGATATCCTTTATTTTCTAGTCGGCTTCTTCAAGGTTTCTTAATTCACGTACCTGAACTCCTTATTGTAGCCTAACTACCTTTCATCGCCATCTACTCGAATGCCTCCCTCCTTTCCTCATCTCTGGTTCAGTGTTAGCGTGACTGTCTCCCGTTTTTCGTGAGTCAGGGATCGAAACCCAAGCCGTGGAGGACATTAAAGGTGGGTGTTGATGAAATGTCCCTTCACACGTCACTTTATGTCTGCATCGTGTCGGTTCATACTTACAGAGGCTGATAAACATAGACATAGCCAACGCTACGCTTCGACTTCAACATGCACCCCTTTGCTTATGGCATCCTTTCGTGATTCGTACCTGGCCAGCATGAGGAAGACTTATTCTAGCTGTCATATTCCCTAGTTGATGGAGGTGGACTTTATGCATGATTTCAGAATTAACACCATTATTATTATTTATATTATTATTATTATTATTATTATTATTATTATTGCTATTATTATTATTATTATAATTATACATACAAGCTATAAACCGCTCCATTGACACAGCGCCAGAAAACAGGAAGGAAAGCAACCTTATTCACTCCTGTCCATTCTTTCAGCTGTCGCATGTAATTTAAGCAGTTTAAAGCCATCCACTAGCGGACTCGGCTATTTTACGACTTACCCAGGTTGCTCACTTTGTACCTGCTATATATCATTTAATACCAGTCATCCTTCCATGAGCAACTTCAGTCTCCTCCATATCATACACACATCTTACTCTCCTGGATGTTTGGCTCTCAGTAATTCAAGTCTCTCACTCTGTCTTCTCACTTCTAAGCCTTCCTTCCCCTTCCTCTCATTCCCTCTGTATCTTGTCTGCACATTTCTTCATCAGTCTCTCAACACACACTCTTTTCGTGATGAGAAATTCACATCATGGTCTGCCCTTTCCATTATTATCGCCCGCCTTTAGAAGGCAGAGCGAAAATGTTTTTGCCGGCCTTTGTGTGTGTGTGTGTGTGTGTGTGTTTTATGTGTCCGACTCTGGGCATAGGCTTCACAGCCTGCTATCAAGGCCCAGTCGTCCTCCTACAATCTACATGTCACCACTTCGGCGCTTAACACCCACCGTCCATATTGAATAAATACATGCTAGGGCTGTCTCATACAGGACTGGTGTATTGGTATTAGCGGGGTCATTTTTACGACATGTCGGCGGGTCTTCTGGTAGATCAGTAAAGCCTGATTTAATGAAATTCAAATCCTTAAACTGTTCCCTGCACCAGCGAGGATTCGAACCTGGGTCCCACGGAACCGCAAGCCAACTCTTTACCGATCGAGCTACCGCCTCCCCTAAATGTATCTATTCCCATTATATCTCATGAACGGCTCGAGCTATCAACAAGAAACCTTCAGGGTATCAAGATATGGCCAAAATCTTGGCCAAGTTCGCAAATGGGCACTAGGGGTCATGGTCAAGGTCATCAAAATGGCTGCCAAAGCTCAACTAGTTTTAATCGTCCGCCTTTAGCACCACTGTATCTCATGAACGGCTTGAGCTATCATCATGAAACCTTCACATTGTAAAGATATGACCAAAATCTTGGACTTGGCCAACAGCATATTCTGGCGGACGATTAGCATTCGGCTCCCGAATGCTTTTCTTTCATATTGCATCTGCTTTCATAACTTTCTTAATAATGTTATTTCTCACCCGGTTGACCCACCACATGAAAAGACACTGGTTTCTCCTTCTCTTAATGCTGTTGCCGCGTCTCCTAGATTATGACTTATTTTAGGTCCCTAAGTTCTGTCTGTTGCTGTGTCCACCCTCAGATACCTAAAACACTTCCTTTGACCCATATCTTCCCCACTGAGAATAGCTCACGTCGTTGTGTTTCGCCCTTATGTTATGTCACATCTCCTTGGTCTTTCTTACATATACACGCAGCATACACTCTCACAGACACTTCTAGATTCACATATAACCAATCTGTCTTAGGTATCTGTTCACATACTTACATACATAGTTAGATGAAGTTTATACTTAGTTGTATTGCGTCGATTCCTCCTGAAGTTACATCAGTATTTCAGCTATACAGTGCAAGAAATTTAATCTAACCAACGTACCAATGAAGCATAATTATGCAGTAGCTGAGACTTCAGCAATACAAATGGTGTCGGATTTGGAGTGATTTATTTCTAAATGAATCCATGTAGGCGGAAAGCATTAAATATGGTACATATTTTTGGAAATGGTGGCAATAGACTCTCATTTTCTGTAGGATGTAAGCTAATGTGGCAAAACTGACCATAGAATCCAGATATTTCAATGAACTACAGTGTAAAATACTAAAACTATGTGAAAATGAACGGAGAAGCTTATTAATCATCGATTATCTAGCAAATAGCACAAGAGGTCAGCAGCTTCAATCATATTTTAAAAGTCTTCCTAACAAACAATAAATCGGGTAAAGATTTTAACACCAACACATAAACTCTCTTGACAGTTATCCTGGTGAATATTTCCTGGTTTTCATATTATACTATAATTTTTCCGCTCGATAGTTCACAGCTTTCTCAATGTTAGGTTTTTTGTTCTGTTTCCTTCCTTCCTCGCATCACTTGCTTAGTCAGTCGTGTCGATCTCATGCATCATAAGTTATCTGCTCCTTTCCTTCCCCCACATGTCTTTCCTGCACTTCCCTTCATCTTGTAATTCCTGACCCACTTCCCTGCCCAACAGGTATGCCTCTCATTTCCTTACCTTGCCTTTGTACGTACTTACTACTTATTTCGTATATATTTCTTTGTAAATGTTAGTGAAGTACACTTACAGTAAAACAAATTTTAATTATATCAGTTATATCCAAATTTCATCATCCCACCCTACCATCCCATGATATAAGGTGGGTTGAATCCAGAAGCCAGAAAATTTGAAAGAAATAATTGGTAATCAACTGTACCCCTTAAAATAGGCAATACATCTTTTTAGTTATCATTCAAGCTTTAAAATGTCTGCTCTCCAGCCCACAGTAAAGAGTTCTACAAGAAGTCTTTTCATATTCATCCCCGGAAAGAGCAATTCAGTCAACGTCTTGTTCACAAAGGTTGCTTCCTTTTTTATTTGTGTCATCAGGCAGGAATAATCCAATCGGGTATATTAATTAATTTCTTGTTCTTCAAAATTCGTCCCTTATTTTCTTCCACAGTCCCTCGCCTGAGCATATCAACTCTGTCTACCAAGTGCTGAAAAGGGACGCCTTCCCTTGGTGGCACCGATGTAATCGGCTGGCTCTGCTTGTCAATTATACAAATGTCCCATAACTCTCTGCCTATCCCTCTAAAAGATGATGTGGACTTCAGAAGAAGGCCAACTTCAACCTGCAGTCAAGCGGGTTCATCTTTAAATGTGCCAGGGGTTATAACAACAATAATAATGTCTACCACATCGCCTCTATCACTAAGGTTCATTTAAATAAGATTAAGCAAACTTACTGAAAATATCCATCACTTACACAAAGTGATACAATCTGTAAACACTCATTTACACTCTGGCCAAGTGGTATTACTTTGTGTCATTCTCGTAGGCTACTTTTCAATTTCTGATCCTGTGTATTTAGCATAGTAAGCATAATATACTCAAACACAGTCATTGCCACTAGTGTTATTCTTTTAGCTTCATATTCTTCCCACGCCAGCGCCCTTGGGTATTTGAAGGTACACAATTTTACCATATTGTCTTGCAGCTTCTCGACGCAATTTTGTTCTCATTGAAATCCATAGAACTTGAGCCACCTTTCTTCTTTGGGCCACAACATTTTCAACCTCCACTATAAACTCACATACTTCTAACACCGTTCTAGAAGATGTATAATTTGCACCATTCAACTCTTTTGCACTCGCTTCCATATTACGTACTGAATCACCTTCTCTTCGCAGTAACTAACATATATTGCCAAGGACAGTCTTCCACAAACTTTCTCATTAGTTTACTTCAGTCCCAACAAACAGGACAGGACCCTCTGCATTCATTATAGTCTGATACTACACGTATTGCTCTAACTCTGGTTCACTAATTCTTTCTTTCTTTTTGGTGTATCAGGCTCCACTCCACCAACATCCGGTGCTCTGCAGAGATGTATGTATGGTGAGAAGTGCTTGTATGTATGGTGAGAAGTGCTTGTATGTGTGATTGTTGTGTTGGAGTGGCTTTGGATGTGTGTGCAGTCTGTGAACCTAGTGCAATCGGTTCGCGCAAGCCGACTGGGTGCAAGCATACTTTATAGTATGCGACATTGGTTCAACCACAGCACCCCTTATGTCTGCCAAAGCAGTACTTGGTCGGAAGAACACTCCCAAAGTTTATCACCCTGGCGGGGCGCGGACCCTCGTTCTTCAGTGTACGAAAACACACACTTTACCACTGTACCACAGAGGCTCTCACATATTTCCCTACCATTGCAAAGTTCTTCACAGCAATAAAAACCATAGATGCAGTCACAAGATCAGTATGGCATGTCCTCCATAAATACTATCTTAAACACCATATACTTATACTCGAACACAAAGCTTTCCACCATCATATGCCTAACCCAAACCGTTGGTCATATTCTTACCAAGCTGGGAAAACATCTTGTCAGTCCCCATGCTCTCAGATATCTATTATACCATACTGACAACTTTATCATCCTTTATTTTCTCTCTCTCTCTCTCTCTCTCTCTCTCTCTCTCTCATCATGCGTCCAGATAGGTATTATACCATACTAACAACTTTATTTTCATTTATTTTATTT
>JAGKTI010008452.1:10515-20747 GCA_018397915.1 Birgus latro
TAGGTTGCTCTGACTCTCCCCACCTCCCTCAAGTAGTTACTCAGAGCCTCTTGCCCCGTTGCTGTATATCACAGCATCCAATTTCACTAAGTGGAGCCTGTTGTTGTGGCTGCTGGTACATTAGCTGGATTTATCTCTTCTGCTAGTTCGTTGTATGGTATTGTTTATTTTAACTTACATTACAGAAATATTCACAAGTAGTGTATTTATTCGTTTATTTGATAAAGACGGTATACTTGATCTGTTCCTGCTTGTTCCTATTCCGGTTACCGATAAACTACTCAGCCTCGCTGTGTCTTCCTGACTCTCAATCCCATTCCCCAGACATCTGTCTTAGGTATTTTTCATAATGATGGCAATGACAGACACTCGTTTTTAGTAATGTTAATAACGATAATTTTCTGCAGCGATCTAACAAAAATTTCCTTACTTCTATGTTTATGAAGACTGACACGATCCTCTTACAGACAATGAAATATATGTAATTAAAAATTCTTGGTGTGGCTATCAACCTTTCCACAAAGAACGTTCTACGTGAAATTTAACCATTGTGATGGAAACATCCCGAGGCTCTCATAAGTTGCTGACTGGCATCTGTAATTTCAAGACCAGCGTGACTGATGAAGAATACGATAATAATTCAAGATACTGATGTCAGCAAGTGTTGAACATAGGCAAGTTTTACATGCAGGAACAATAAATAAGTGCCACTATTCAGTTGAACACAAGGAATCAAAATCAACAGGACCAGCTAAATGGTAAGTATTTGTACCAGTTAAGTTTTCTGATCAGAAGGATAATACCACAATACTTGGCTCACACCGTAATTTCCCTTAGTCTTCATCCTCTTCATCTGTATAAACAAGTCTGAGTGTAAACTGTGTATTAGCATCAGGTAAGCCCAAGTGAGCAGACAGTGCCATGTGATTGCCAGTGTGCTGTTCTAAATAAGCTGTGTGTGTGTGTGTGTGTGTGTGTGTGTGTGAAGTTAGAGGAAAATGTGTGAGTGATCATTAGGAAAAGTTCTTACAAGTGAGCTAATGGTCGCCGTCAACTTTTCCTCTGGCAAGTGATAGAAGCTCAGTCAGTGTTATTTTCACCACTGGACTTCCCGGCATCCGACCTTAATGAAAAGTTACAAATTACCTTCAAAAAAGAATCTCATCAAAGCCAGCTTTGGGGAAGATGATAACCTAGCCCTAATGGATAGAAGATGGCAAGTTTATTTGAAGGACGTGGGATAAAATTACAGTTAATATGAATAAGCTAAAGAGCTGTATTATACTGAGCACACACACACACACACACACACACACACACACACACACACACACACCGCCGAACAAAACATTACACTGTCCTGGGTATTACCCGTTAGGGTGTAAAAAGGCAAATTAAAAAATGAGATTTCATCTTTGTTTGCTTTGTAAGCTCCGCTCGCCTCACGTTTAATTTTTTTCCTTAAAACAGGGTAGTCGGAAATTTAAATAAATGCTTAACATGCAATATTCACGAGTTTAATACGGCTATATCAAATATTTCGAGTGCGTACGATCCGTATTGCTTTTTTTTTTTTTTTTTTTTTGCTTTTTCACGGTCGGGATAACCAGTATCTTTTTACAACGAACAACGGATTATTCGTGACTGAGCCATTAGTCTCAGTAGTAATGACAATATTCAATATCTTATTTTTCTTGCATCACAGGAGCACTATTGACATCCATTTGCTTATGACGACAGCTGCGTCCTTTGTCTAGTCTCTCCTGTGGCTATTGAAAACTAGTTAAAACATAGGATTCACTGAGAGAAGAATAAAGTTCAACGGAATCGCTTCTGTATCAGTCTGTTAAGTTTAGCATGATGACGTTCATGATGTTTTTAGTGTGACGACTTTGTGATGTTAACATTGGGTAAAGTTTTGCCAACTTACGCAGACCACTACTGTATAACTGAACATTATGACAAATTCTTTTCGTTTTACATATGCATTTCAGACAACCAGATGGCGCTGCAGAGGACGCCTTTAAGTAGTGGCACCGATATATTTAAGCGGCTCCAGTTATATAAATGTCCTCAGCTCATCCTACTTCCAGAAAAAAGGATGGTAAACTGAGGGAAAAATGCAGCTTCAGTTTCAAACCATCAGTTCACGTCCAGATGAGTTTGGGGCCACAATGGCAACATGTAGTATAGCACTCAAAGAGCGTATACCCTCCCCAGCGCCTATATCAAACAACTCAGATCACCACAAAAATTTATTCAACTCTTCCGTGACTCATGACCCAGATATCCACTTTTTTTTTTTTTTTTTTTTATCATCAATAGCTGTTTTAGATATCTTGTGGACAAACAAGCAAAAAAACAAATAAACAGTCCTGGATGGGGATTCCATCTCACATCACCTTCAGTGTTTAATCACCTCTTCCTTGGCCCATGACCTACGTATACACAAAATTTCATTGAAATCCATGTATTATGTTGTTTTAGATATCTTGTGGATGATCAGTCAGACAAGGGTGAATTCATAACTTGTCCTCAATTCCGCTGGCAGAGGTAACAACAAGCCCCCCCCCCCCAAGCATTGATATGGCAAAAATTCAAATATTCGTTACAATATAAGAAATCAAATGGGCGGAATCTCTTTAATTAAAATGGGCCAAATACAACACCAATTAATAAAGCATTTTCAACAGTTATGTAGGTGGAGACGGCCACCATTTACTCAACTGAAGACTACACTGAGTGCTTAGTCTAATGGTTTCTTGTACTCCAGGAGACAGTTTCCTGCATTTGGTGGTGACCACAAACACCAGTAGATGGATGTGGCTACTAAAGATTCAGTTCCGAGTGGAGCTGGAGTTTATTTGTCACTTAATGCCAGTGATCAACCTCACCTATAATGACTGGGCCCGTAAGCGCTAATGGAGTGATACAGGACTGGACGATATGTGACAGAGGAGCTGCTTGGTGGTCACTGAAGGAGAAAAAATAAAGTAAATGACTACTGTAAACAATATAAGCTGAAGCAAGATATACTACTCTTCTACTGGAGGACTCGGATTAAGTTGAATCTGCAGGCTGACACATGAGTAAGTGTAGCAGCAAGCGAGAGGCAGCATTAAATCGTGGGTGACGTGGAACACCTGTGGGAGGCGCATCATCGTCCCCACCTCCTACATCAGACTAGTCCTCCATCACCCTGACATTAGTATCCTCCTGTCGTGACACCACCACCACCACCACCACCACCACCACCACCACCACCACCACCACCGTACCTACCCTACCTCATCTCGCCATATTTGTTTCCCCATCATCGCCATGCTCCCTCCCATCAATAGCAACTGCGGCACTCATGATCTTGCCTAGCAGATAGCAAGCTTTTCTGTGTATCGGAGCCTCTCATCATTAAGAATATGTACTTTCATCCATTCACAATCATATCCACAAGATATTATATACCGTAACTTATGACAAAAAAGTAATGTACGGAAGGCATACATTAAAATCTGAACTATGTAATCCTGTCGTTTTATATAATCCATTTAAAATATTGTTAGTTTATAGTTCCTGATAAAACAAAGTTGTTCTCATCCTTCAGTGACGAATGTTTCCTCAGAAATGAGGTGTAGCATCGAAATCCTGGATACTCTTCATCCAATTATTTATGTCTTTTTTAGTTTTCAGTAACCTTCCTTTTACATCCATAAGAATTCCTAAGTACCGTCCTTCCTCCACCACCCCGTCAGCACGTAGTAGGATTTACAAGAGAAAACCTAATAGCAAAATATAAGCTGGTCTACCTTGAGCGTCCAAATAAGCCTAGTCTGCAAGTGAACTAAGTGCTGCAGTTAAAAAGACTGAAGGAATGGGTCATGTGGCACACTGTACAAAGCTTCGTAGAAGAAAGATCTAGTGTTATGAAACTGAAAGTGTAACGGATAAACAGTATATTTGTATGTGCTAGCATATTTATGTACAGTTACTTGAGAGAAAAGTGAATATTGAATATCTATCTTAAATGTGCTCTTCAGGTGTGACAAAGGTAAGTGCAATGACCAGTTTAGAAAATGATGTGAAGTAGATATAGGAACAACAGAAATGTAAAATGAGCATATAATTGAAATTAGAGAAATAGGAATTATGCTGCTGCTACTGCTGCTGACGATGATGCTGAGGATGGCCATGACGATGATGTTAGTGATAATAATGATGGTGATGATGACGATGATGACGATTGTAAAGAATAGATCACGACCCACTGAATGTATAATTAATTTATCTGAAAAAAATTATAGCATCTACGGTACTTTTTGTTCAGAATGCAATTTTGAATATAAGCAGTTTGGACGTGTACACAAAGAGGAGGTTGTGTGACGAAAGGTGGCGCCTCGAAAGCATTTCCAAACTCAACCTGTATCCCAAGAATTTCAGGATGGTAGTAATATATCTTTCACTCTCTTCATCCAGCTCGTCTCACCCTCTTATCCCCTCCCTCATCATAATCCAAACAAGGATGCTGAAACCTACCAAGCTCCGAATGCAAAGCTTTACAAATTGCATCTTACTTGTTACTGTATTCATGGTCAAAGACAGTGGCTGGCCACTCGAAAATATGGTCACATGATGCACCCAGACATTTTGATTAAATTATATGGCTTCTGATTTCATTTCAGCTACAGTATAAGTAAATGGTATTTCCCATTATAAAGGTGATGTGGATACAGCCATACTTTTGGTAATACTCATTTTTATTTTCCCAAAATACTGCTGGCAGGAACTATGCAGCCTCCACTTACTTCAGCTAAGACTGAATATTATGTATACGTACTTTAAGAACTTATCATTTATTTTTCATGAAAGTGGGGTGGGATAAACTTGGTCGGGGTAAACAAAGCACTATAATACGGTTAGGCAAAATATTGGTCTTAGGCAGGGAGGGCGAAATTAGGTTAGATGCGAGCGAAAGTACTGTGAGCTTCTTACTGTATTCCCATGGATTCTTTTATTATTCATTCTCATACAAAGTCAAGGAGGAAGTTAAGAGCTCCTGAATAATACCATCTCATGATGCCTTACATTTCTAAATATGGCTTTATATTTTTGCCACCATGTTTTATATGTGGTTTTAGATTTTTATTATATTTTTCGTATACTCCATACAATAGGTGTGGCGGTAAGTCAAAATACTTGGTCAAAATATTACAAAGACCCGCCTCCATCAGCACCATGTGGTAAACATATTGTTCTTGTACGTCATCTTGCACTGTATAAGAAACTAGGATGGGGGCAAACTAGAGAAAAGTGTGTATATGGGAGGTGGAGTGCACGTGTATCTGCTCGTGTGCGTGCGCGTGTATGTATGCATGTATATTATGTGTGTATATGTCTGTGCGTATGTATGTGTGTGTGCGAAATAAAGTTTGGAAACACTAATTCCATTAGTCTGCTGATATACAAAATGAAAAAAAAAACATGGATGACCTTAACTTTTCCGCGGAAAATATGAACATGAAAGCTATGTAATTTTTTTGTTTATTTCTTCGTACAATGTGTGTGTGTGTGTGTGTGTGTGTGTGTGTGTGTGGTGTGTGTGTGTGTGTGCGTGTGTGTGTGTGTGTGTGTGTGTGCAAAGTCTGCAGAGTGTAAAACATAAATAAAAGTCGTCTGGGCGAAGATGACCTGGATAGAGGCTGATAAATCTGTTTTTCAGGGAAACAATACATTATGCATACAGGCTCATCAGTTAGTGTTTAATTAGATATGCCATAATTATATCATTGCTTGTTCTCTTGATTATCTTACATATATGGCTGATATGTCTTCCTCTAATATATTTGCACTATAGAAAGAGACTTCGATATTAATTGCAACATATCATGGCACCGGAAGTATGAACCTCTTGTATTATACAGAATGCTTCTCTGAACAACATTCCAATTCAGAAACAAGATCTTTTCGCATGAATAGTCCGAATAAATCCTGGTAAAAAACACACCGCTGACTGACTTACCCATTACGCTGATACTAAAAATCTGCGTAAATGGATGACGTAATCAAGGTTTATAAGAACTGAAGAGTAAATGATATATCCAAGCAGGCAGGGTGTGTTGTCTGCGGAGTGTGTTAAAGCTGCACAGGAACTGCATAACTCTTTTCCAGGTCAGTAATTACGAGGATTTAATTGTCCACGATAGTGGTGTACTTTAACCTTATATTTCTCTTATTCATTTGTGGTGGCCGGCCTACCCCTTTACTTGCAGTACGCAATCAAAAAGCTTCCAGACTGCTTGGGGATTCGAATCAATGTACCCACGACACAAGAACTTCATCAGGATATGGTCCTTAGCACAATACAACAGCAGGCGCTTTTCTACACCAAAAGACACCTTCAAGCATAATTTTTTCAAGCAGTCTTTTCCTTTGGATATCTTTGTGTCACCCGATTACTTCAGTCTGGTGCAACAAGATGTCCTAATGAACGTCTTTCCATTTTAATGTGATTTTGAGTTTGTTAATGAATTATACATTTTCATATATTTCTCCCGCTTTTATCTTCCAAATTACTCCCACCCTCCCTCACTCTGCCTACCCTTAAACTCTAGTTAAATGCTGCTTTTGGAGGCAGGAACCGCTAACATAATAAATTAATCAACTACATCCGAAAAGGAAAAAAGAGCAAAAATGGAGGTGAGTTGTGGTTCGATATAAGTAAAATTATTTCCCTACTGAGAAGCTGAGAACAGAAGTAAAACAATGAAAAGAATGCAAGAAAATTCGTCTTAGATTAGGATACGACTTAAGCCCTCCTGTACTATGTCATATTGATGTTACATTTGCCATCATATTTGGCAGTTTTAATTAGCTGAGTAAGACCACCTCAGTAACCTCTGCAGAACGATGAAAGCTTTTTAAATTTTCTTTGCTACCTTCAAACGATTATATTTAATCTAGGAACGGCAGTCGTAATCAGAACCACCTCCCTTAAGCATTCCTGACACAACAACGATTTTCCAATTCACTGTGCCCTCCTGAAACGAGTTTAGTTTACCAACTTGCACTTAAAGTCTTCACCACTTCGGTAAGATGAATCTCTTTTATAATATTTTGCATTACACACGGTTATACTAGGATTAGGTGCTACTTTTTTAAATGTAGGTACTATAAGCCCTACTGTACGAGAGATCCATCCTACACTGAATGTAATATTTTGAAGGAACCAGAAATAACCTAAATACGTCATCCTGCTGAAACCATTTGCGACAAGGAAAGAGCATAGGGGGTTACGAGGCTACATGAAAGAACCTGCTTACTTCTTTCTTTTCGACGATGCTATTTTAAGCTTTTGAATGCTGTGTTCAGATGATGTTATACAGTTATGGGGAGATTTTTCACACTGAAGAGCTTAGATACAGCCTTCACCCCGTCACTGTTAAAGTTAATCCCCAAATGGTCTCTCTCTCTCTCTCTCTCTCTCTCTCTCTGTCTGTCTCTTCCTCGTAACTTCCACCATGTCCTCATTTCATATTTTTCGTTTCGGATCCCTTTGATTTTGCTATTCATCTTCCTCCCTTCCTCTTCGTCCTGTTCGTGGTATTGTGTAACTTTCGATGGAATTTTTCTTAATAAACTCTCATTATGGAGTATGCTGGAAATTTAAAAAAAAAAAAAGTTGCAGTGATTTTTAAAGCGTTCCAAGAAAGATTCAAATAATAATTATTAAAAAAAAAATGGACAGTAGGAGAGTTCTAAAGATTTATATTGAACTTCTTCAGGCCGACTGTATCTCTGCAACCGGATGATTTCATAGAGAAGATAGCACTACAGCAGAGAAAAGGGTTGTTTAACTCTGTATCCTATCCCTCCATCCTAATAATATCGCTTGTTGGTGGTAACACGGAAATGGGGAAGGCATCACTTAGCAAATGGAATGAAACAACATGACCGCCATTGTTACCAGAATGACGGAAACCCTGGAATGGTCGAAAATCAAACAATTTAGACCAGTTTCCGAAGCGTACTCTCCCCTACACTATGATTTTTTTTCCCTCCACCACACAGTAACTAAGCAAGAAATACTTAGTTCATACTTTTGTTCTGGGCTATAACGCTCTGGCACCTATGACTCACTCTCAGCTGACCAATATCGTCTGTCAGAAGTTGGAATAAACTAGTAGATTTGCCCCTGTCATGAGAGTTGCAAAGGAGCCAATAACAACACTCAGGTTCGCGCACCTCATTCTCAGCTGAATAAATCATCTGGCAAAACCTGGATTAAAATTCGAGATGGCTGTTATGAGAGTGTTAATAAGTATTCGCTGGCAGATGATGCAAATTTATTTATGTTTTGTTTTTTGTACCAATCCAGATGTGGAAATATCTTCATTTCTTCCACTATTTTTATGCTGTCCAATAGATTTTGGTGAGTGGTGGATATGAGAATCAGTACCTTCAGTCCTATGACGTATATTTTCCTGTATTCTTTTTACGCCTTGCCAGTTTCCTTTAGACTGGCAGGTACTCTTCCAAATGGAGGGATTAGATACAACTTTCGCGCAACCTCCTTCACTACTGGATGGCTGTTCTAAGTTGGGTAGTAGCGGGAATGCAAATGAAAGTACTTCATGGAAATAAATTTAAAGACGATACGCCAACTACCAACTCCCTTCCCGAACAGCAGAATTTCCAGGCAAACCGTAACAAATGGCAGGTGTTAACTAGAATGGCCCAGTGTTCGGCTTCCCATTCACACGCCATTACTGGACACAAATCGTCCATGAAAGCCAGCAGCCTCTGCCTTCTTTATGCCAGAAACCTCATGCATTCATGTTGGCAATATAATGTGCTAATGAAATCACCATAGCAATATTAGCTTGGGACACAAAATAGCTGGTGTAAATTTCATTTTTATTTCACTTACCTGTATATATATATAAATAATATTATCATATTAATTGGTACAAATATTCTGTTTTTCATACAAAGCGTATGATTTTAGTAACAAAGACTAGAACAGAATATTTTCGTTTATGCGATACTCAGTTCCCAAAATTCGTGTATTAATTTTCTCAATGAAGATCAGATCAATTTCACCGTGCCTCTCAGTTCCTTAAAACATTATAGCCATTTTTCATAACAATGGCGAATAAATAAAAATCCTTATCAAAGACTTCACACAAAGGCTATTTTTGTAATAACTTAAAAAGGGCTCCCACAAATTCCTATTTTTTTTTTTTTATGAAGCTGATTTTTTTTCTTTATGCTTTAAAGTACCTGTAACCGGCTTTCTGAAAACCATTATTTGTCACCCTGGATTCTGTTCAGTAACGGTAAACGCTTGGACATTCGAAAATTAGAGTGGGAGTGTTTAACGTCACCAACAACGAATGTTCCCTCATGAACTGAATAACTTCGAGTGAACTGAATCTGTCAAAAATATGGGTTGACCCTCTATATCACGTCGTCCTCTGAATGAAAAAAAAACTTTTTTTTTTTAATATAAGACAGATTTGCAGCCTAAGCACGCTCAAAGACAGAGAGCTGCGATAACGATTCAGGTAACTTTCCATTACTCAACTGCCGAGCAGTTTATATATAAACATCTTTTGGTCAATATACACAGATTTTACTCGTGAATGATATAGGAAAGATATAAAAGCATGTTCTGAATTTTTGACGAAACAGGTAAGTGATGTTGATCTGTAGTGCTCGTGGATGCAAACAGTAGGAATAACATTGATACTTGCCGCCACAGCCTTTCTCATAGCCTGCCCTTATATCAGTGCATAAGTGTTAATGTGATCAACTCATTGCCCTGATACAATTATTAATGATCGATAATAACTAAATGACACTCTTGTTCTTGTGTAGCCTATCAAATCTCTCACTGCGACATCTCTCTACATCGTGTCCCTCTTGTCGATAGGGACTAGGGCATTGCACCTGGGTAGAGGACTTTGGTTTTGAGCGCGTAACACTTTATGACCAAAAGCCCTTCCTCTTGTCTACCAATGGCCCTTGAGTGGACTCAAACCTCCGACCCTTCGGTCAGAGCGCTCTGACCCACTGAGCCATGGCTGCTACAACCAGCTAGGTGACAAGAGAGCGCTACCTCTCCAGGCAAGGCAGCTTATCCGAGCGCAGCACCAACTTACGACTCTTGTGTCAGGTGCACTACCACTGAGCCGTCATGCCCCCTTCGGGGGAGTAAATATCGAATCAGTCTATCTATC
>JAGKTI010008453.1:0-33575 GCA_018397915.1 Birgus latro
TAAGTAGGAGGTTAGCAGGGTTAGGC
Organism: Birgus latro; assembly: GCA_018397915.1. Classification (NCBI taxonomy): domain Eukaryota; kingdom Metazoa; phylum Arthropoda; class Malacostraca; order Decapoda; family Coenobitidae; genus Birgus; species Birgus latro. The sequence goes on from JAGKTI010008453.1 coordinate 27, forward strand.
AGGGATTAGGCGGGGTAAGCAGGGGGCAAGGAGGGTAAGACAGGATAAGCATGGGTTAGAGAGGGTAAGGCAGGGTAAGGCGGGGTTACTAAAGGCAGGGGTTAGGCAGGATAAAGCAAAGGTCTGACAGAGTAAGGCAGGATAAAGCAGAAGCCTGACAGGGTAAGGCAAGATAAAACAGGGGTTAAGCAGGGAAAGGCGGATGTTAGGCAGTGTAAGGCGGGGATTAGCAGGGTAAAGCAGGAGTTAGGCAGGGTAAACATTGATTAGGCAGGATAAAGCAGGGGTTAGCATGATATGGCAGGGTTAGGGGATAAGGCAGGGATAGCAGGATAAGAAGTGGGTTAGGTGAGGTATGGCATGGGTGGCGCGGGGTAGGGCATGGGTTAGCAGGTTGTTACGTCCCCGTCCCACGCTGACACAGGCTCCAGCAGCAGTAGATCGGTATAGGAAGGACATTGTCAAGTGAGTTGTTCTTCCTATGGTCAGCCTTTATGTGTTCAGTACACAACATCAGTTCAGGCGATGTATATAAACACTTGTTTCATAAGTTAACTGTCTCTGTTTTCCAAATAATTACATTTAATGCTTGCCAACTTCTCTTCACTGTTATCACAAGTTCCGAAGATATATAACCTTTACTAACTGCACTGACACTTAACGCTTGCCAACAACACTCTACTATCTTCACAAGTACCGAAGATATACATACTTCACTGCACTGCACTGACACTGAACTACACTCAAACTGAACTGAAATTTGACTGAATCCGCTCTAGTCTCTTCCCCATCCTTATATAAGCTTCCTGTATTCTAGAGTAATCTTCTACAGAGTTCTCATGCATTCTCGAGGGAACAACGGCTACAACCGTTACAAGCTAGGAGACATCCAGAACATGCCAAAGTTTTCTTACACTGCAGAACACTCTAAATTTTTTAGCCTACAAACTGAGATATAATTATATAATTTAACACATAAGTACATAAATAAAACATTATTGAGGAAAAGAGCATAAAAACTAATGTACAACTTACAAAATACCGCAGCTCACAAATAGCAGGCTAACTGGCAACTCTGAAGCCTAGCAAAACTATGAGAAACATCGGGAATTCTCCAGCACAATCTAATTGGCAAATTCCACTTCTTAACACTACCCCCTACTTAATCACTGGACAGTGTATACAAGCATAATCCATAATCCAAACAAAACATTTAATTATACACAAAATAAGCCTTCAATTTAACAGGTCTTCTCCTATACCTCTTCCAACGACGTCTCTGCTCCTCCACACAGTCCACTCCTCTAGGAATACGAGTATCTTGATCCTCTTCCTGATCCACTTCTTCCACTGGGAAACTGTCACCATCCTCTTGTACTTCAGCTCCTTGGACCTCCACATCCTCAGCTGCGGGAAAGCACAATTCCTCGGAGATGTCCCAGCAGTACCGTCCCGGACCATGGTACTGCCACAGACGATTCATGGGTACCACCTTTGGGCGAGATTTCCTTCCTCCTCGAATCCAGAACGTTACGTCTGATAGGCAGCCCAACACAGTTTAAGGCCTGCCCCACGGGCTCTGCAGCTTCGGTGACTGTCATTTCTTTCACTGAGGATTGTACAACCAAACTTGGTCACCATCCTTGAAGCTCACCTCACTTGCCTTGGCATCATACTTGCACTTCATCACCCCTCCTGAAAACTTGAGGGCTCCTCGCACTTGATGTACCTCAGCCAGCCTATTCTGAAGATGCTTTGCATAGCTATAGGTGTCTGTATGCAGCTCTTCACCTGGTGGTCTTCCTATTAGCAAGTCAACGGGTAAGCGTAAATCGTGGCCCAACATCAGGTTTGCAGGTGTGTAGCCGATAAACTCATGGGATGCAGACTGATATGCCATAAACAATGCAGGTAATTTCTGATCCCATTCTGTTTGTCTCTCTATGCAGTACTTGACGAGTTCTTGTCCAAGGGTCCAGTTGAATTTCTCCACCATCCCATCTGACTGTGGCGTTAATAGAGTCATCCTAGTCTTCTTGATCCCCAGTAACTTGCAGCACTCACAGAACACAGTAGATCTAGGTTTCTACCCTGGTCTGAAAATAGCTCTTGTGGCATCACAAAACGACAGAAAAACTGATCAACCAACACCTGAGTAACAGTCGCGCCTCCTGATCAGGGATGACATAGGCTTCTGGCCACTTTGTGAAGTAGTCCAACACGATATATACCTTTCAGTGAGTGGCAGAGGTCCAGCAATGTCCACCACGACTCTTTTCATTGGTGCACCCACTTGATGCAGCTGGAGAGGGGCACAACAATGTTTCTTGGGTCCCTTCTTGGGACATCATACATCACAGGCCCGACACAACTCTTCAACATCCTGACGCATGGCAGTCCAGTAGAACCTTTGTGGCAGCCGACTTAGAGTTTTCTCCACTCCCAGGTGCCCATTAGCAATCTGGTTATGGGACTCATACAGGATCTCGGACCTCATCTTCTTCGGAATCACCAGTTGCCAATACTTGCTGAGGCCATTGGGTGTCTCCTACTGACATTTTAGTGTCCTGTGTTCAAACGAAGAAGTTCCATCTGACTCCAGTAGCTCTTGGTTGGAGGGCTGAATCTGGAAACCTCTTCCCAAGATGGTTGCACTGTACTCTGCTGCAGCCACTCTAACACTGGTTGTAAATCTGCATCCTCCATCTGCATCCTCTTCAAGTCTTCTTCATCTGATGCTGGCCCTGTCACTGCAGTGTGGCTGTATTTCTTACTATTATCTTTTTTACTATACTGCTGGCACTCTGGGGTACAAGGCCGACGACTCAGGCTGTCAGTGTTACCATGTACCCCCCCAGGATGGTGCTGCACCTCATAATTGTTTTTTTTTTCTTATGCAAGGAAGAAGGAACCAAAGGCCATGGGCCCACATACTGTTCCTTTCAAGAAAAAGCAAAAACAATACAAAAGTGAGCCAAATTCAAGATCCGTTCACTTCAAGATGCTTGGACACACTGCGTTTGAAAGACTGGAGAGCATAGGAAGTAGGGAATACAGACAGAGGAAGACAGTTCCAGAGTTGACCAGTTGCATAAATGAAGGACTGGGAGTAACGGTTGACTCTTGCATTAGAGAGTTGGACAGAAAAGGGATGAGAGTTTGTTGCTAGACGGGTACTACATGCCCGTCGTAGAGGTGGAGGGATGCAAGCAGACAGTTCAGAGGAACAATGATCGTTGAAGTAGCGATAGAAGAGAGATAAAGATGCAACGGTGCGACGACGAGACAAAGGTTCAAGGGAATCAGTAAGAGGAGGAGAGTTAATGAGACGAAAAGCCTTTGACTCCACCCTATTGAGAAGAGCTGCATGTGGGGAGCCTCCCCACGCATGAGAGTTGTACTCCATACACGGGCGAATAAAACCCTTGTACAGGGTCAACAACTGTGCAGGGGTAAAGAAAGTTTGGAGTCGACTTAGCACACCTAATCTCTTGGAAGCAGATTTCACAAGAGATGTAATATGTTCTTTCCAAGACAAATCCCGAGAGAATGAAACCTCAACCATGTTCAAGGATGATGCAAGACTGAGCTGGACATTATTAAACATTAGTGGGTAATCCTGAGGAAGATTTTGTCGGGTTGATAAATGTAAGAACTGAGTTTTTGATGCATTAAAAATAACAAGATTATTTTTACCCCAATCAGAGATACGAGCCAAGCCAGACATTAGGTGTGCCATAGCCTCATCCCTTTTTTGTTGAAGTAACTGCTGATATGGACGTTTCGGAAACCGAATGAAAAGCATATGAGTGGATAGGGTTAGATGTACAGCTTAGAAGGTCATTGATGAATAAAAGGAAGAGAATTGGTGATAGGACAGAACCCTGAGGAACACCGCTGTTGACAGGTCTAGGAGAAGAACGATGGCCGTCTATAACAGCGGCTACAGAACGACCAAAAAGGAAGCTAGAGATGAAGGCACAGATAGAAGGATAGAAACCGTAGAAGGGCAGTTTGGAAATTAAAGATTTATGCCAGACTCGATCGAAAGCCTTTGAGAAGTCAAGTGCAATGGCAAAGCTTTCACCAAAGTCCCGAAAGGAGGATGACCAGGAGTCTGAAAGGTAGGTGAGAAGATCGTCAGTGGAGCGTTCCTGACGGGACCCATACTGACGATCAGAAAGAAGGTTGTGACAAGAAAGATGCTTTAAGATTTTTCTGTTAAGAATAAACTCGAAAACTTTTGAGACACAGGATGTTAAAGCAATTGGACAATAGTTAGAGGGTTGGGAATGGCCACCCTTCTTTGGGACTGGCTGAATGAGAGCAAACTTCCAGCAAGAAGGAAAGGTACAAGTTGATAGACAAAGGCAAAAGAATTTACCTAGGCAGGGTGTAAGCACAGAAGCACAGTTTTTGAGGACAACAGGAGGGACTCCATCAGGCCCATATGCCTTGTTAGTACTGAGGCCAGTGATGGCAGAAAATACATCAGCTGAAGAAATTTTAATGTCAGTCATGAGGAAGTCAGAGGGGGGAAGTGATGGAGGAACAGCACCGAAATCGTCTAAGGTGGTCTAGCTTCCTGATCCAGCATGCCAGTTGCTCTTCTGGATTCTTTAACGTCTTCAGCCACTTCAGAGCCACATGGTCTGTCCTGATGATGAAGTAGGACCCATACACGTAGGGATGGAAGAAATCAAGGCTCTTCATCACTGCCAAGAGGTACTTATGTGTCACACAGTAGTTCTGCTCCAGTGGGCTGAGCTTCTTGCTGCAATATGCCACCACATACTCTATTTTGTTCTTCTGTAACAGGTCTCCACCAATACCATGGTAACTAGCATCATGAATGGCTGACTCTGATCAGGATATGGCAATTCTGGAGAGCTTGTTAACGCATGCTTGTGTTGTCGAAGGCTTTCTGAGTCAATGCTGTCCTCACAAACTTCTGCCTCTTCCCCAACAGCTTGTGCAGAGGTGCAGCTATCGTTGTAAAGTCCTTAACAGGACGCCGGTAGTAGGTACACAAGCCCAGGAAACTCCGTAGCTCCTTCGCACAAGTTGGAACCTGCCAGTTTTCCACAGCTACCACTTTCTCTGGATCAGTACAGACGCCCCCCCGCCTACACTGTGTCCCAGGAACGTCACTCCTTCTGGAACAAGTAGTGCTTCTTGGGGTTTAGCTTCAGGTGCACAGCTCGAGTCTTGTTGAACACCTCCAACAGCCTCTTCAATTCCTGGTCAAAAGTCTGTTCAAACACAATTACATCATTCAGATAGATGAGAGCCATCTGCCAAAGTGGGCTTTCCAGTACACGATCCTTGACATGCTCAAAAGTAGCTTGAGAATTGCATAGGCCAAAAGGCATCACCTTCAACTGCCATAAACCCCACCCATATGAAAAGGCTGTTTTTTCCTTGTCCTTCTCTGCAACCTTGACCTGGTTGTATCCTGCCTTCATGTCTAGGGTGGAGAACCACTTAGCACCTGACAAAGAATCCAGGGTGTCATCGATTCTTGGCAAGGGGTATGCATCCTTCACTGCCACTTCATTCAGGGCTCAATAATCAACACAGCACCATACTGAACCATCCTCTTTTCCTTACCAGAACCACTGCTGATGCCCAAGGACTGGTGGACTTTTCTATCACTCCATGTCTTTGGAGATTCTCCATCACCTTCTCCATTTCTTGCCGTTGGGCTGGCGCCATCCTCTGCGCTGGCTGTTTAACCGGACGGTGATCCCAGGTGTCTATACAATGCTCCGTCAGATCAGTGCGCCCCAGGCCTTGGTCTCCAGTGTAAAAGACATCAGCAAACTTCGTCAGCAGCTGCCTCAATTTCAGCACTTGTGAGCCATCCAGGCATTGACAACTCCTTGAAAATAGGTCTCGTAAGTGGTCTGGCAGATACCTATCTTCTTTTGCTACACTCCTTTTGCAGGCCTTCTTCTAATGCCATTCAGGGTCCACTGTCTGGCACAGTCCCAGAATTTCTCCATCGTTGATCTTCTGTAGCTCACAAGAGAAATTGGCCACCACAACCGGCACTTCACCTGCACCTGTTTCCACCAAAGTTCTCCCCATCATCACTCTGGACTTCGTCTTGCATCGTATATCAGGCTCCACTACTCCAAGACAGCTGTCGAAAGAGCCACTCACCTTGCACTGGAGCAATAGTTCTTATTTTGGGGCTATCACTGTAGTGCGTGGCGACCTCATCTCTCCACCAGAACTGGTACTTCTTACTGCCAAGATGGGAACCAACGCTCCTCAAACCTTCAGCTTCATGGAGCAGAAGTCCAGTTCACAGCCCAAAGACATCAGATAGTCCAGACCAAGAAGGCAAGGATCCTCCATCTCAGCTTCATAGACTGGAGGCATGGCCTCTTGCCCTGCTACTTCAGTCCGGACACCCAAGGGTCCCCTCAGTTCTGCGCAGTGCCCAGTTGTGCCACACAGTTGTTCTGCTGACTCAGGCAGATACTGATGATGTAACACATCAGGTTTCACAAAAGTCTGCTCTGAGGCTGAATCAATCACAGGGGAACACTTCTCTCCGGCAATTCTTCCATCTACTTGCACACTTTTGACTGCAGTTCTCTTGCATCTTCTTGGTGGTGGGGCTACTTGGAAAAAGCTGGCTGGTGGTTGCCCTTTAACACCAGCCTCCATTAGCTTTCCGTTTTCTTCTGGTCTTCTGCAACCTTCTTCTTATCTTACTTTTTCTTCTTTGGTCACTCAGAACTGAAGTGTCCCATCTCAGTAAATGTCCAACACTCTTTTGTTATAATTGTAGATTTCGTTTTTGCTTCTTCTTCCATTTGTAACAATTGTCCTTTTTGTGCCCAGGCTTCCCGCAGAACCAGCAACCTCCTCTGGTCTTCTCCTGTTCCCTCTTCCACTTGTAGCAGTCCTCTTCCCTATGTCCTGGCTTTTCACAGTACTAGCAACTTCCTTCAAATTTTTCCACTTCACCTACCTGACCCTTTCTTGCCTTGAATCCTGCACCACGATCTGCCTGAAAAGTGGACATACTCGACCTGACTTAGGACTCAGACTCTAAAGCCCTGGGTAGTGCTTCTTGCATGCTTCTGGTTTGTGCCTGCTTCACTTGCACTTTCAACTTTGCACTGTCAAGAGCATCAATGAACTGGTCCCTCAAAAGAATAGCCGACAAGTTAGGTGCTGCATCAGGGTACGCCTTGATGCCATGTTCTCCAGGTCATGAGCAAGCTGCTGTAGGGATTCCTCTCGAGCTTATACACGGGTTTGGAATCTTGCTTAATAAACTTCAGTCCAGTACATGGTCCCATATCTGCCCATATCTGCACTTGATTACTTCTACTAAGGAATGAGAACTGTTCCTTTCCTCTACTGACATCTGGTCCAGAATTTCCATTGCAGCACCCTTGAGGTTGATAGCAAGCTGTAATGTCCTCTGCCTATCATCTCAACCATTCTGATCAGCAAGCAGCTCAAACTGCGGACGGTAAGCTTCCCAAGATACTCATCCATCAAATTCCTGAGGTTTCTTTTTAACTGGACCCCGAGTATAGCCATGCATTTCACTGGTTTGGGGCCTAAAAACTGGGTCATCATAAGTCCATGACTTAAATCTCCAACATTTTTATTATTCATCCCTGTAATGCTACCTTTAGATGCTTGGGATCCATCAAGATTCACCATTTTCATATGCTCCCTGTACACAAACCTGATGCTCAGCAGTGCAATTTTTCTCTACAACCTCAATGCTCTCAATAATTATCTTCACATGGTCGACTACATGCTTTAGTTGGTTATCTACTCATACATGCTGTCTGCACTCCATCAATATTCCCTCACTAATCTTCAGCTGGTTGTCTACATGGCCTGTACTCCATCACTAATCTTCAGCTGGTCATCTAGATGCTGTCTGAACTCCATAACATTATTCCTTACCTCACACATCTTCTGCTGTAGCTCATCATATACTTCCTCCTTCAACTATTTCCCCCATGAAAGCATCTAGCTGTTCTTGAATGCTTAGTTATAATTCCCTCCGTTGTTTCTTTAATACCTCTTGAAGCTGTTCACTCTGTCCTTGCAACTGTTCTTTAATTTCTTTCTTGAGGTCTTTTTGTTCGTCACTTTGTGTCTGTAATTGTCCTCTGAGTTCTTTCTGTCCTTCATTCTGTGCCTGTAGTCCTTCATTCTGTGATTGTAGTTGAACTGCTTGTTCTTGTAATTGTTCTTTGTGTTCTTTCTGTCTTTCATTCTTGCCTGTATTCCTGCATTCTATGCTTGTAGTGTTACACTTTGTTCTTGTAATTGCCTCATGACTGCAGCCAATGACACCTCATCCTGCCTAGCCTGGCTTCTCGTACGTTCACCTTCTGCCTCCATGTTGAAGGTTAGACACACTGCAGCACTTTCTAATGATCCACACTCCTGACACCACTGTTATGTTCCCGTCCCACACTCCCACAGCCTCCAACAGCAGTAGATCTGTATAGGAAGGATGTTGCCCAGTGATTTGTTCTTCCTATGATCATCCTGTCGGTGTACAGCAAACAGGATCAGCTCAAGCATTATAAATAAACACTGGTTTCTTAAGTTCACTGCATTTTCCAAGTAATTACACTTAATGCTTGCCAACTTCACTTTTTTCAAAAGTTCCAAAGATTTATAAAACTTCACTTACTGCACTGACACTGAACTTCACTCAAACTGAAGTGAAAACTGACTGAAACTGCCCTAATCTCTTCTCCATCCATATATGAGCTTCCATATGAGTGATCTACTACTTCCTCAAAGTTCTCGTGCATTCTCGAGGGAACAGTGTTTACAACCGTTACAAGCTAGGAGACACCCCAAACATGCCAGAGTTTTCTTACACTGCATAACACTAAATTACTTAGCCTACAAACTGGGATATAATTACATAATTTAACAATCACGTAAATAAAACATTAATGAGAAAAAGATCATAAAACTTAATGTATCACTTACAACATATATCCACTCACCAATACTCTGACGGGTAGAGGAACTGTGAGAAACATCGGGAATACTCCAGCACACTCTAATTGGCAAATCGGCTTCTCAACAAGAGTAGGGGAAGATAAGGCAAAGGTTAGCAGACTAAAGCAGGGGTTAGGCAGGGTAAGGCAGAAGTTAGGAGGGTAAGACACGGGTTAAGCTGGATAAGGCAGGGGTTTGGCAGGATATGGAAGGGGTTAATAGGATAAAGAAAGGTTAGCAGGGGTAAGGCAGGGGTTAGCAGGGTTTAGCCAGGATAAAGAGGAAGTGGAAGGATTAGGTAAGGTAGAAGTCAGGCAGAATGGAATCGTATTTCTCTTTTTAACTTTTCTTGGCCCAGTGTTAACATCTTTTTCATAGCACTTCTTCGTGATAAGCATCAAATGCTATTATAGTGTTAATCTATCAGTAGAGCTCAGATTCAAGATGATTCAATTTGGAAAGATGGCAATTTCAAGCCAAGTTAGAGAGAGAGAGAGAGAGAGAGAGAGAGAGAGAGAGAGAGAGAGAGATGTTAGGAAGGAGTAAGGATGAACAGTGAGGCAATGAAAATAAGAGGTAAGGAGTAAGACAGAATTAAGAGATAAAAGAGATAGGACAGCGAGAGAGAGAGAGAGACCAGGGTAGGGGAGGCGGCGATAACCCTCCCATTGGTCAATGGATGGCGCACAGTGTCATTATCCCATGCAAGAGACAGACAATATTTTTTTCAAATGCTCGTTGATTGGTCGGCCGACATGGCGCCATTTTTGTGCAAACGCCATACAACCCGGTTGCTGGCTGACTTTAGATTCGCCTGAAAATACATTTCATCTGCTGTGATATATAAAGTCGCATTAATTGGTGTATAGTCTGTTAATTTAAGCCAATGAAGATTTTCCTTTTAATAATCATCTCTGCATGTGGATTTTACTTCAAAGTACACGTAAATGCCAAGATAATCGCCGAATTTAGCACAGTGTTGGAAAAGACACTTGGTAGTCTCTAAACCAGGATTGATGTGATACTTTTACTGGTGCTTTTTCCCCTCCTATTAGTGACAGTTAGGTGCAGTAACACTCATGGACCTTCTGTGCGTCTTTTTCGACTATTTGTGATGCGACAAGAAAGAAATAATGGAAAACAAGTGAAGAGAGCAAACTGGTCTGCAAGTATCATATTGGCTTTGCCGGGCAAGTTATATATATATTTATTTTAAATATACACTATTTGACCCATTTATAAAAGAAAAAAAAAGCTGTTATACCATAACATAAACTGAGAGGCAGTGTGAGGATACAGAACAGCGTCATAGACGAAGCGGAAATAAGGTAGGTTATATGCTGGACCTTATGTTTAGACCATCTAAGGTGTCAATGGCTTCAGTCATGAAGCTATTGCAAATACAAAGTGTACAACTATGAGCACAGAATGAAGGACAGAAAGAACTCAACAATTACAGGCACAAAATGAAAGACAGAATGAAATTAAAAAAAAACAGTTGCAACCATAGAGTGAACAAATAGAGGCACAAAGTGAAGAGCAAAAAGAATGATATGGACATCTTCGAGAGGCATTACAGGAGCTACAGGGAATTACAACTGAGGATGCAAGGACAGCTAGATGCTTTCATGGGGGAAATGAAGGAAGAACAGCAACAGGAGGAAGTAGATGTCAAGCTAAAGCAGCAGAAGAATGAGGTAAGCAATAGAGTGATGGAGTGCAGACAGCTTGTAGACAACCAGCTGAATGTTAGTGAGGGAACTGGGATGGAGTGCAGACAGCACACTGATGACCAGTTAAAGATAATTAGAGAGAGAATTGAGGCTGTAGAGAAATATTGCACTGCTGAGCCTGAGGTTAGTGTACAGGGAGCATATGAAATGGATAGTGTATGGTGAATCTTGACGGTCTCCAAGCATCTAAAGCCCGATTCACACGAGCGAATCGCGGCAGTTTTTTTCGCCGATTTGCAGGGGAAAAAAAAAATGCCGATTTCGGGATTTCTCCAGGAAAGGTGTTCACACGTACGAGGTCTGCAGAGGCTGGAACGCGGCAACAGTGTTTACAAAGATGGTCCACCGTAATCGTACTATGTGTACAGTTCTTGCTCTTGCACTTTGCCTACTTCAAGATGAGCCCTCACGGCCGCAATTTAACTCGTGTGAATATGCCTGTCACACAGCTTTCTGGTGGCTTCAGAGGCCTTTTGTATACCTTTAACTCGTACTTAAATTATCATACTCTTGTACTTATGCTCATACCAGATACTTCCAAACTGGAATGAACGTTAAAATGAGAATAGTAGTAGTAGTACGATGCGATGCGATGGTGGTGTAAACACACATACAGTACACATGTCGTATTCGTCATCGTTCCCAGAGCTTGGCCTTGTTCGGTGACAACATTTAAATCGGCCCGGCGACTTTCTACCGATTCCGGCAAAAAAAGACCGACACGTCGGTCTCTCCATACCGGCAAAAAAAGTGGCCGGAATTCCTACCGGTAAGCAAATTCCGGCAAAAAACGACCGCGATTTTGCTCGTGTGAACCGGGCTGAAAGGTAGCATTACAGGGTTGATTAATCAGAATGTAGAAGGCTTAAGTCATGGACTACTGTTGTTGGAGCCTGTGGCAGTGTGGGACGGGGACGTAACGTAATATTCTTTTCGTCAGCTGTTTCCAAACACGATGAGTGGCTGAAGCCTCTAGGCCGTGAAGCATCCTGCATTGTGCCGAGCCAGAGATCATCAGCTGAGCAGGGAAATATTTCCCCAAGCACAGCGGGTTCTCCTCCCACCCTTAGCTTACAGTCACTGTACGATGATGAGATAATCTTAGTACATGCAGCAGTGCAGCCAGACATGGGGAATTTTCCCCCGATTTGGGGAATTCTTGGTATTGATGAGGAAATGGGGAATTCGGGTCCGATTTTGGGGAATTTTTACTGTAAATTAGATTTCCCTTCAAAATTTGGGGAATTTTCAGTGAACCAAATATCTTTGTACCTACATAATACTTGTTAATAAAACTTCGTGTAGCATTTGCCATAACTGGTTCATCTAAGGAAATGAGAATTTAAAGCTAAAAAGCTAAACAGTATCTATGGTATTTATTATACTTTTTAATTACATTCTACATTCACGGTGACAGTGCCCTTTTGGCATTTGTGTAGTTTGTAACTTGTCAGTTCTGTTTTGTTATTAGTCGACCTGGACTAAACTGACACGTAGTATTCGGGAATAAGACCAGCAACTAGCGCACTCCACTGGTAGAACGGGGCTCACAGGGAGTGTACGAGTACGCATCGCGACAATGCTACCATTCTAGGGTAATTTACCCTAAACTAGGGTAACCACACACCCCTGTAGGGGATAAACAATAGGAAAACAAAACAGAGAAATTCACTGTCAACAAAACCATTAGTTGGATTACTGCATTCTCAGTGCTACTTGAAAGATGATTATTGTTTCAGTTTCCCAGTTGACAACGCCCTTATTAGACGTATAACGATAAACAGACTGATTCAGACTGAAATGTTAATAAAAGATAGTAGCTACTGTTTAAAGGCATGTTATTGTAAAATGTCAGAATTAACTTCATTGTTGAATGATGGTGTATACATAGTTGTGAACAGGACAGAACAGAATGTACTTCACTTATAAATTAGAAATATATAAGTAAAATGCGCCCCGACGACGACACCCCCACCCACCAAGATGACGGGGAGGTGACGACCACCCTACAAGGGGACACCGGACAGGTGACTCTACCTTCTGGGACACACCGGCCCACGTCACCTTCTCCTATATGCCCCTCCTCCCTGTAACCAGACCAACACCAAGTTAGCAGTCCGGGGACATTCCTCTCTGGCCGCAGCAGCCATTGCCAGACTCGGGGCAGGACTTGCACTAAAGCAGTCCCACGTAGGAGCTCGACAGATCCTGCTGGAACTGCTAGCAGAGGGAGAACGACTGCCGGTCTTCTCTGCCCTACGACACCCCAGGGGAGCAGCAGCACAGCACCATATGCTGGATTTGCTGTAGAGGGAGCGACCGCCGGTTCTCCCTCTTCTGCCACCCACCGTCGGGAGCGGAGGCACGGTTACATCCGCCAGACTAGCCGATGTGAGAGCGTCTGCCGGATCTCTCCAGCTCATCCCAAGAAAGGGAGCAGAGCCTTGGTTGCGTCCGCCAGACCTGCCATAGAGGAGGCACCCGCTGGTACTCCGCGGCTGTGACTATCCCCATGGCAGCAGGAGCATGGCAGAGTCCGCCGGACCTGTCCAGTTGAGAGTGTCCGCTGGATCTCTCCCTCCTGCCACCCCTGGGACTAATGGTGCCCCTGTAACGTCCACTGGACTTGCCAGGCTGGAGGAGCTTCATCAGAATCTCCTCCTTCGTCTCCGGCGTGGAGTTGCGGCAGCATCCATCGGACCTGCCAAGCAGAGAGAGCGACCACTGGTTCTCCCTCCTCCATTAGGCTAGAGGCTCCTGTAAAGGAGCAGGTCTCTGGCTTGGCCCACCCCTCCTGTGGCTGAGTGAGACGCCCCTCTGCCTTCACCCACACCACCGGGGGTGGAGATTGCTCCCCAACAGGTACGTCGTGGCACAGCACGTGGAGCAGACCAGTCATGGGCATCCTGTCTATCCAGTCATCCCCTTCCCAGGTGCAGACGCTGACGGACTCGCAGGGACACCGTGGTCACAGACAACTCCTGATGGCCCCCTCTCCCTGGCGAGACCGCAGCCCCCAGCTACTGAGGGGCACACCGCCGACCTTGGGCTCTGCCCGGCCCGAGGGCATCTACCACACTCCAACAACGTTCTGAGGTCGGTGTAGGGCCGCCTGCCTCCTGGCCTTGTTCAGTCCCAATCCTGAGGGCCCCGAGGCCACCTCCTGGGGGACCCAAGGCGAACTTCCCACTACACCAATCTGGCACCCACGTCGTGAGGCAGTCTCTCACTCCCCGGACGGCCTCCCTCCTACACCAGGCCACCACCTGAACCTTCCGGACTCAACCCCGAAATCGTGAGTGTCACCCTTCCCCCTTATAAGATTCTGACAAAACTGTGAGTACTAACTTCCCCTGCCGTAGACCCACAGTAGATCCTGTCTCTTGAGTAATTCCACCTCCCCAGTGACGACTCCTGTATACTCCCCCTGAGTTGTGACAACTACCCCAGGCCCCACTCACTCCAGTCCGTGAATGCAGTGAATCGTGACTCTCCCAGTGACCCTCAGTGAGCGCTCGTTGATGTGAAGATTCAGTGCTTCCCTAGTGTTGCGGGTGAAATATACTCGAGGCCTAGAATTGCCGGGCCAATACTGAACAGTATATGTTGCCCTAGTCAGGGCTCCCAGTGAGCCAAAGACTTATAATTCCCAGTGTGCCACCCTGCTATATTGTGTGTTGCCTTAGCTGTGTCATAAGGGATTCTGCAAGTGCCACTTGTGATGTTCTATATTGTACTGTGTCAGTCAGTTTGGTCAATATATATGTAATACTGGTTTGCCTGTGTTTTTTCCCTGTTCCTTTGGTATATGTTCTAGTCCGGTCTTGAACCCCAAAAGCTTGTGTCTGTGTCTTATGGAGCGAGAGATTGTGCCATAAAAGCACAGAAGAAAATCCAAGGTTTGTGCCTGTGCCTTACGGAGCAATGAGTCGTGCCATAAAACACAGAGCATAACATTGGTGGCAAGCGGTAGTTCTCGATCTGGCTTTAAATAGAACACCAAGGAACAGTCAGTGAAAGCATAAAAATGGCTGCCAAAATGTACATACCCATACCAAGATTTGACCCCCACCAATACAATATCGACACATACATGTGTATGATCGAACCCAAACTAAACATAGGCTTTGAACATGACAAAGAAAAAATAGCAGTGACTTTACCACACCTGGGCAAATTAGTCTCTCGCATCACCACAAAAATTGTCCCCAAATTAACGTGAGCCCAATTTAGGGGCATAGTTACTCAAGCCGCTACCCCATCATTAGGAAAGGTCGTCGCCCTGTCACAACTAAACACCCTTACCTACGACGGCAGCCTAGATGACACCCACATCCAGGCCAGGCGACTCATCACCGCCATATACCCGGGAGCAGACACAGCTACCCGGGACATACACACATTTAACACTCTCATTAGGAGTCTCCCCAGCAACGTCAGAGAATATTTTAGTATCCACGACCCCTCGGGAGATATATATATATATTTATTTTTTAATGCAAGGAAGAAGGAACCAAAGGCCAGGGCCCACATACTGTTCCTTCCAAGAAAAAGGAAAAACAATACAAAAGAGAGCCAAATTCAAGATCCATTCATTTCGAGATGCCTGGACACACTGCGTTTGAAAGACTGGAGATCATAGGAAGTAGGGAATACAGACAGAGGGAGACAGATCCAGAGTTGACCAGTTGCATAAATGAAGGACTGGGAGTAAAGGTTAACTCTTGCATTAGTGAGTTGGACACAAAAGGGATGAGAGTTTGTTGCTAGATGGGTACTACGTGCTCGTCGTAGAGGTGGAGGGATGCAAGCAGACAGTTCAGAGGAACAGTGACCATTGATGTAGCGATAAAAGAGAGATAAAGAAGCAACAGTGCGCCGAAGAGACAAAGATTGAAGGGAATCAATAAGAGGAGGAGAGTTAATGAGACGAAAAGCCTTTGACTCCACCCTATTGAGAAGAGCTGCATGTGGGGAGCCTCCCCACACATGAGAGTTGTACTCCATACACGGGCGAATAAAACCCGTGTACAAGGTCAACAACTGTGCAGGGGTAAAGAAAGTACGGAATCGGCTTAGCACACCTAATCTCTTGGAAGCAGATTTCACAAGAGATGTAATATGTTCTTTCCAAGACAAATCCCGAGAGAATGAAACCCCAAGCATGTTCAAGGATGATGCAGGACTGAGCTGGACATTATTAAACATTAGTGGGTAATCCTGAGGAAGATTTTGTCGGGTTGATAAGTGTAAGAACTGAGTTTTTGATGCATTAAAAATAACAAGACTATTTTTACCCCTATCAGAGATACGAGCCAAGTCAGACATTAGGTGTGCTATAGCCTCATCCCTTGTTTGCAGAAGTAACTGCTGAGATGGACGTTGCGGTAATTGAATGGAAAGGTGAAGGGTGGAATCATCAGCATAGTGGATAGGGTTAGATGTACTGCTTAGAAGGTCATTGATAAATAAAAGGAAGAGAGTTGGTGATAGTACAGAGCCCTGAGGAACACCACTGTTGATAGGTCTAGAAGAACGATGGCCGTCTACAACAGCAGCTATAGAACGACCAGAAAGGAAGCTAGAGATGAAGGCACAGATAGTGTAGTGCCGTAAAATAAGCATAATTTTAAGTAATATAAGTGTAATATAAGTTAGTATAAGTATAATGCAAGTGTAATATAAGTGTAATTTACGTTAGTTTATGTATGGTGTAAGTGTAGTTCTGGACCCTGTTTAGATGATGCAATGTATGGGAAGTGGACCTTATAGTTCATTTTTGGGCTTGATCTTAGTTAAAGTGTAGCAGGAGAGTAATATTATTAACATGTAAGACCGTGTGGAGAGGGTTGGATGCGCAAATTCATGTTCTGTTTTTGATAAAGAGGTGAAAGTTAATTCGAGGTTAAAATTCGTGATAAGTTGTATTTGCACTTTGAATTCGGAATTTTGTAGTTGAGTTTGTTTTATCTTGTTGTACTAAATGATAATGTCTATGAGCTTAGGTAAAGTCTGATTATTGATTATAGTCATTCATAGCCGCGAAAATTATTTATTTTTCACTGTCGCCAGATCACGTAGGCCAGACAAAGGCGACGCCTGGAAATAATTAAGTGAACGCGTGAGTTTAGGCTTCGGTTTAAACTGTTAGACCCATGTTATTGCCACAAAATTTAAATCATCATAAGTCATTTTGTCTAAGTAGAGGAGAGAGAAAAAATTCCTTGTTGCAAGTTCCTTGATGATTGTATAATAAGTAAACTGTAGAGTAATAAGTCGAAGCCAGATCCGTTGTAGAACATCGCGGGATTTACGGAGCGTCCTTGCCGCAAGCCTTCACTTCGAGCTGTAATCTCATATCAAGAGGATGCATCCACAGGTCGGTCTAGAGTAAATTCATTATTTCCCCCCCCTTGCATCTCAATAATTAGTTTTCATTCTATCTATATATATAAAGCAAGTTGTCTGATAATATTCCCCAATACTTTTATGTGACTTCGAGCTGTAATCTCATATCAAGAGGATGCATCCACAGGTTTGGTGTGGCGTCATGAAGTCGGGTTGCCGTCTACGAAGACTCGTAGTCCTAATTGCCAAAGCCCTTACACAGTTCCACTTAGTTCATTTCTTTATGCATAGTTGTCGGTTATGTATTCGTATGGTCCATTTAGTAAAACCTCTTCTCCTAAAGTGAAATATTCTAGTTAAAAGCGAGTGTGTTTTGTAGTGCTTTTTTTTTTCTAACATACAGGGTATTGCAAGCGCTGTGATATTATATATTGGATTATTCTTGTGCAACCGATCATATACATAGCTATGTCATAACGTGTAAACCCATGGAAATTAGGGGTGAATATACTAAATCTAGAGTAATCCTCGGTGACAAGTTGTGAGCCTGGGAAAATACTACAAGTCCTTTTGAGACCGTGGTTTATGCAAGTCACACCAGAGTTTTGTAGCATTCTTTTTCTCTTTACATGTGTACCTCGTGTAGGGTTAAGAGGTCGAGTTGTGTGTATTCTTAATGTATGTATTTTGTGTATCGGGCGAGTAATTCTTCTGTGTGCAGTATAATCAACATCTTGTTGAGTGTAAAAGCCCAAGGAACTTCAGTGGTGGTATTCTCTCGATTAATTAATTTTGTATCGTGATATGTGAGTCAGCTTGATTTATTCTCTGTGGAGGAGAGAGCGTTATTTTTTCCCAGTTATTCTGGAGGAATCAAACTGTAGTATAACTGTGTACTAGTTACCTTTTCTTGTTCGAAGGTAAATTTTATATTATGTAAGTTAAGGTTTGTAAATTATAGATAATTAAGTTTTCTTATGTGTTTGGTCTAAATTCCTCTGAGAAGTTGATTGTGAGATCGAGTGGCCCGCAAGGTATGTTACTATCTATAAAATTCACGCTCTCAAATTTTCTCACGCTACCCTGATTACTGTTCCTAGGCCTCATTGTCCCTTCTTTCACTGTATGGGACTAATAACTTCTTTCCTGGCAATCGCTGGGTGGTGGCAGCATACCAGATTAATTCTACTTCTACCTGTTGTTATTTCTACCTAGTGGTGATCAATTTACGAGGCCTACTTTAAAATTCTAGGATATCTTCCTGGGTAGTATTCAGTAATCAGTAAACATCATATAAATTCATATAGTCAAAGTACCACCCTTACTCTGGCGGCTAAAACGGTGGAATATTTAGATAGATTATATTCATTTTAAGGGAACTTAAAATTTTCTCCCTTACAATAGAAGGATAGAAGCCGCAGGAGGGCAGTTTGGAAATCAAAGATTCATGCCAAGATATCAAGCTGGTCCGCTGCCTACTCACCGTCCGCCGCAATCCACAACACATCGGAGCAGTCAGTCGAGTCCCAACGTCCAACCAACAAGCCGCCCCAACAGAAGACCCGGTCAAACCCCAGCTGCACCATGCAGCCAACATCACCTCCTATCTCACGGGCAATCCCCAACAAATGGCGCCCAAACAACAAAGACACCAACAACTTAATTTCAATCAACCCATGGGAGTTCTCCGCATGCAACAGCAGGTGCCCCATTCACGACATACGGAGTCCCAAGAGGGGGGGGGACCATAAATGCC
Source organism: Birgus latro (assembly GCA_018397915.1). NCBI lineage: Eukaryota > Metazoa > Arthropoda > Malacostraca > Decapoda > Coenobitidae > Birgus > Birgus latro. Next base: position 18,870 of record JAGKTI010008453.1, read on the forward strand.
CCCACCATCCGCCCCTCTTCCGGTGACGACTCACAGAGCTGCCTGGAACCACTGTCTGACTCACTCCTTCTTCATTTCTGTAACATTCGCGGCCTTTCCTCTAACTTTCACTCCATTGAACACCACCTCATTTCCTCTAAACCTCACCTTCTCTTTCTCTCTGAGACTCAGCTGTCTGAGGCAACTGACAGCAAACCCTTTTTTCTATCCTCCTACTTTCTCTATTCTCATTTCAAAGCCAAAGGTGGCTGTTGCGTATATGTACGCAACAATCTATCTTGCTCTCGTGTTCCTGAACTTGATTCTTCTGAATTCTCTACTCTCTGGCTTCAGCTCTCCTGTCATTCTCTGACTAAATATATCTGTGCTGTTTACTTATCTCCTAATTCTACTGACTATCAAAAATTCTTTGACTATCTTACTTCTACGATGGAACACATTCTATCCATTTCTCCTTTCTCTGAAATCTCCATTCTAGGAGAAACTTCAACGTTCACCACCACCTTTTGCTCTCCTCTCCTTTCACTGATCCACCTGGTGAACAAGCCTACATCTTTTCTATCTTTAATGACCTAGAGCAGCTTGTACAGCACCCTACCCGTATCCCTGACCGCATTGGAGAGAGTTCCAACATACTTGACCTCTTCCTAACAACTGATCCTTCTGCTTACACTGTTAATCTTTTCTCTCCGTTAGGCTCCTCCGATCATAACCTTATCACCTTAAACCTGTCCTATTGCTCCGGTACGGCCTGCGGACACTCCAAAGAAACGCTGCCTGTGGCACTTTGGAGCTGCAGATTGGGAGGTCATCAGGCAGTACTTCTTTGATTTTCCTTGGAATGATTATTGCTTCCATGGCCGAGAGCCATCTGAGTGTGCCTTGCGCATTACGGAGATTATTCTCTTGGGCATGGAAGCATACATTCCTTTCTCATATCTTCTGACTAATGCAAGAAAGCCTTGGTTTAATCACACTTGTTCTAAGGCTGTCCGCAACAAGGAGAGGGCCTATAAAAGGTACCAGAGCCAACCCACCCCTGAATCACATCTTTTATATATTTCTGCCCAGAATCGTGCTAAGTCTGTTCTTCGCTCTGCTAAAAATAATTTCATCCGTGCTAAATGTTCTCAACTCTCCAACTCGAATTCTTCTCGCTCCTTCTGGCACCTTGCCAAATACCTTTCTAACAACTTTATCTCATCATCCTTCCCTCCTTTTTTCTACTCTGATGGCTCTGTAGCTGTTTCTTCTACTGATAAAGCAGATCTCTTCACTCAGACTTTCTCTTCCAATTCCACCTTAGATGATCCCGGTGCTGTTCCTCCATCACTTCCCCCCTCTGACTTCCTCTTGACTGACATTAAAATTTCTTCAGCTGATGTATTTTCTGCCATCACTGGCCTCAATACTAACAAGGCATATGGGCCTGATGGAGTCTCTCCAGTTATCCTCAAGAACTGTGCTTCTGTGCTTACACCCTGCCTAGGTAAACTCTTTTGCCTTTGTCTGTCAACTTGTACCTTTCCCTCTTGCTGGAAGTTTGCTCTCATTCAGCCAGTCCCAAAGAAGGGTGACCATTCCCAACCCTCCAACTATCGTCCAATTACTTTAACATCCTGTCTCTCAGAAGTTTTTGAGTCAATTCTTAACAGGAAAATCTTAAAGCATCTTTCCTGTCACAACCTTCTTTCTGATCGTCAGTATGGGTTCCGTCAGGGACGCTCCACTGGCGATCTTCTCACATACCTTTCAGAATCCTGGCCATCCTCCTTTCGGGACTTTGGCGAAAGCTTTGCCATTGCACTTGACATCTCAAAGGCTTTCGATCGAGTCTGGCATAAATCTTTAATTTCCAAATTGCCCTCCTACGGTTTCTATTCTTCTATCTGTGCCTTCATCTCCAGCTCCCTTTCTGGTCATTCTATAGCCACTGTAGTAGACGGCCATCGTTCTTCTCCTAGACCTGTCAACAGTTGTGTTCCTCAGGGCTCTGTCCTATCACCAACTCTCTTCCTTTTATTCGTCAATGACCAAGCTGTACATCTAACCCTATCCACTCATATGCTGGTGATTACACCCTTCACCTTTCCATTCGGTTTCCGCAACGCCCATCTCAGCAGTTACTTCAACAAAAAAGGGATGAGGCTATGGCACACCTAATGTCTGACTTGGCTCGTATCTCTGACTGGGGTAAAAATAATCTTGCTATTTTTAATGCATCAAAAACTCAGTTCTTACACTTATCAACCCAACAAAATCTTCCTCAGGATTACCCACTAATGTATAATAATGTCCAGCTCAGTACTGCATCATCCTTGATCATGGTTGAGGTTTCATTCTCTCGGGATTTGTCTTGGAACGAACATGCTACATCTCTTGTGAAATCTGCTTCCAAGAGATTAGGTGTGCTAAGCCGATTCCGAACTTTCTTTACCCCTGCACAGTTGTTGACCTTGTACATGGGTTTTATTCGCCCGTGTATGGAGTACAACTCTCATGTGTGGGGAGGCTCCCCACATGCAGCTCTTCTCAATAGGGTGGAATCAAAGGCTTTTCATCTCATTAACTCTCCTCCTCTTACTGATTCCCTTCAACCTTTGTCTCTTCGCCGCACTGTTGGATCTTTATCTCTCTTCTATCGCTACTTCAACGGTCACTGTTCCTCTGAACTGTTTGCTCCACCTCTACAACGGGCACGTAGTACCCATCTAGCAACAAATTCTCATCCTTTTTCTGTCCAACTGTCTAATGCAAGAGTTAACCGTTACTCCCAGTCCTTCATTTATGCAACTGGTCAACTCTGGAACTGTCTTCCTCTGTCTGTATTTCCTACTTCCTATGATCTCCAGTTTTTCGAACGCAGTGTGTCCAGGCATCTCGAAATGAATGAATCTTGAATTTGGCTCTCTTTTGTATTGTTTTTGCTGCTTCTTGGAAGGAACAATATGTGGGCCCGTGGCCTTTGGTTCCTTCTCCCTTGCATTAAAAAAAAAAAAAAACTAAAAGCATCCAGACGAACAAGGAACAACCAGGGGCGTTGCAAAGTCTCATCCATAGATGAGGAAAATCTGAACGAAGACACCCCCACCATGGATTACTCCGACTCCGGGGACCCTGCGCCCGACTAGGAGAACGCCCCGGCTCACCTGGATTTTAGGCCAGCCCCCGTACCTCCCCACGGTGGCAGGGACCACATCACAGAAATATCATCCCCCACTCTGTGACAAAATGATACTAAATGGGATACAAGTGAGGCTTCTGGTTGACACGAGAGCAGCCAGATCATGCCTCTACCACCATTTCTACTCCCGTCACGCCTCAGCTTTTGGCCCCCTACTTCCCACCACCGCCCACCTCGTAGACGCGGGGGACGGGCCCCTGCCTATCCATGGGGAAACCGAGGTGCTCAGGGCCGAAACTCACAAAAATGTCTCCACCCACCACAAATTCATAGTTTTCAACTCCACCTGCATGGCATACGACGGTTATTTGGGCCTAGACCTCTCCAGAAACTCTGCACCAGTATAAACTGCTACAAACGGCGCCTCCACTTCAAGAAAACACCCGGCCCAACCACCATGCAATTGTTCCATGTCCCACCATCACCACCACCCACAACTCCTCCCAACCCCCCCCCCATCGTCCACAACCACCGACCCCCCCAAACCCACCGCCCACCACCTTCCCTGCCACCATAGCCTCCACCCTCATCATTCCTCCTCAACGTGAGACCTGGCTCCACCTTCATCACCCCACTGGAAGCTCCATTCTGTTCTCCCCAACCCCACTAACAGGAGCCACCGCCGCCTGCCTTATGTCTCCCACATTCCTACCCCCCCACATGGCAGCAGTATGAGTTGCCAACCTCTTTAACACCCCCCTTACCCTCCCCAAAGGCCTAGTTGTCGGGGACATGGAGTAAGCAGAACCATGCCCCGACCCCCTCCCATCCCCCACAACCACCCTACCCCCATTCCCCGACCACCTCGACCAACATAAAGCCAACACTCTCCAACAACTCCTCCTGGACTTCCAAGATATGTTTTCCACGGGATCCACAGACATCTGCCATACAACATACCTGTTGCACGAGATTCATACCACAGGGCCACCTATTCACCAACCAGCCAGAAGAAAAAAACCTGAACCAATGGGCAGAAGAAGGCCGGCAGGTGCAGGACATGCTCAACGCCGGTGTAATATCTCCATCCACTAGCCCGTGGTCATCCCCAGTCGTCCAGGTAAAAGAAAAAAAGATGGCACCACACGCTTCTGCGTTGATTATAGGCGGCTGAACAACGTCACTACCAAAGATACCACACCCCTACCCTGAATAGATGACTCCCTCGATTCCCTATACCGGGCGTCGTGGTTTTCCACCCTCGACCTCCAGTTGGGATATTGGCAAGTCCTTGTCCACCCCGAAGACAAGGGCAAGACCACATTCTCCACAAGCTATGGCAAGCACTACGAATTCAACGTGCTGCCTATTGGCCTCTGCAGTGACCCAGCAACCTTCTCCCGCCTCATGGAATCTGTACTTAGTGGTCTGACCTGGGAAATATGTCAAACCTGGGCCGCCCACCTCCACCGCCTCAAACAAGTCTTCCTGAGAATACGGCAAGCTGGACTCAAACTCAAACCAACTAAATGCGTCCTCGCCCAACGCTCCGTCACCTTCCTCAGGCACACCATCTCTGAGAGAGGCAGTGCACCAGACCAGGAGAAATTACGGGCCATTGCAGACATCCCCATCACCCACAATGTGTATGAAATCTACGCATTCATCGGCCTTACCTCCTACTACAGGCGTTTCATCAAAGATTTGGCAATATCACCAAGCCCCTTCACGATGTAACAAAAAAAAGGCAGACCATTTACCTGGACACCAGAACGATTAGAGGCCTTCCAAACCCTAAAGAACAAATTAGTCACTGCTCAAGTCATCGCATTTCCCAATCATTCCTTGGCATTCCATCTATACACAGATGTCTGTCATGGCAATCGGGGCCGTCCTTGCTTAAGTGCAAGAAGGATGGGAACACATCATCGCCTGCGCTAGTTGGACCCTCGATCAGGCCGAAAAAAATTAAGCAGCCACAGAAAGAGAATGCCTAAGAATCATCTGGGGGCTGGAGTATTTCCAAGCCTACCTATCCGGAACCGACGTTACCATCATCACAGATCATCAATCACTCCAGTGGCTATGTCCGTCAGAAACAAACAATGACCAAATCATCAGATGGAGAGAGACATTAGAAGAATTTAACTTTGACATATCCTACTGACCTGGCAAACTCCTCACTAATGCAGACACACTCTTCAGACTGCCTATCAATGCCATTAACAGCACCCCGACACTGTTACAACAATGGCTAGACAAAAACAAACTGGATTGGATTCCCCAACACACTTTTTCCAAACATCAGCAGCAGGAAGATCACCTATATACCTCAGGACACACACCCCTAGACCCACACACAGCCCACGATGCCCTTATGCACTTGCACTCCGACAACGGAATCCACCTAGGAATAAAGGAACTCACGCAAATGTTTAATGACATCTACTGGACACCTAATCCCTCCCAGCTCGCAAAACAAGTGGTGCAAGCCTGCCAGGCGTGCGCCCTGGGAAAAGACACCACCAGAACAGCAAGCCCCTCAGGACACATTCAAGCCAGCAAACCGTGGCAGCTCCTCTCTGTCGATGTAATCGGCCCACTTTCACCTAGATCGGGCTACCAATATATCATCACCTTTGTCAATGCATACTCTTAATTCCTCACTGCCTGCCCTGCCAAGGAACACCATGCACTCGCAGTAGCAGACGCACTACTACGCCCACTACTACGCCACGTGTTCCCATACTTCGGCATTCCCAAGCCCTTCCATGCCGACAATACACAAGAATTCACAAGCACGATATGGACATGACTCCCCCAAACATTCGGGTACATCATTTTGCATTCCTCCCCCTACTGGCCCAAGGAAATAGCATCTGTGAAAGGAGCCACTGTACCCTATTGAATCAAATCTGCACACACATGCAGCAAACACAAAATGAAGATTGGCCAGCCCATGTGAAAATCATACAGTGGGGGATGAACTCAGGCGAGGATGGCATTACCCCTCACAAAAGAGTATTCGGCGAAACATCACTCCTCCTGCCACTCCGAAACCACCTGCAGCCTCCTGCCACCCCACCAGCCTCCGATCCCATACATCACCTTAAACGTAAACTGCACCACCTGCAAAACGCGCAAGACATGCAAACTGACCTACGACCTACCAATCCCTACAAACCCGGCGACGTCATCATGGTAGCAAAACTCCCCACCCCACATAAGTTATCACCAAGATACGAAGGACCATTCACTATCATAAAGGTCCCCAACCCCTACCAAGTAACAACACAACACCACAACAACACCCGCACCTACCGAAACTGACATGTGCGCTACTTCCGACCACCCCCCACCCCCCACCACCCCCAGCCCATGCGTCACCTCACCATCTCCCCACGTCCAAGACAATGATTCACTCTCCTATTACATCACCCCTTCCACCTCGTCCCCCTCACCTAGGCCCCCCGCCTTAACCCCTTCCCACAGCACCCTCCCATCCGATTTCCCACCCACATCTGACGTCCCCTCCCCGGCTCTGACGACCTCACCTCACCTCTCACCTCCCGACGCCACGCCGCCTCCACAAAACCAACCACTACGTGACCCACCAACTGCGAGGCCGCCCACCACCCCGCCAGCACACCCACATTCTCCAGCACCAAAAACTCCGCCACCACTCCAATACACCACCACTACTCCGACACCTAGGACCCCGACTCCCAACACCACACCACCTCCACTGCCACCAACCCCACGTGGCCCACACACCGCGCTGCCCCCTTCCTCCGGCCCAACACCCCCACGCCCATCACCAACAACCTGACTGACGCCACCCACGCACTACACACCACCCTCAGCCGACACCACCCGCCCACCCACACACACCCACACCCCAGCAATACAAACCACTGTGACAACCTCATAGGTCAGAACTGAGGTAGTCATAGGGAGATATGAAGTTATCTCAAGCTTGAATCATAACCATTGAGAGTAAAATATGATGGCTATGATTTATAGGTTTTTAAATTTAAATCTTGTCTGTGATTTAGGTTCTTATTCTTACTCAAGTGATTTACTCCTTAACCCGTCACGTCCCGACCGATTTCCAGCCTACGATACCACAACATCCCGAACATTTGGGGGAAAATTTTTTATTGGCTCAAGCGTTCGCTTTTGGTGAGAAACATCGAAAATTCATAGAGAAATCGCGATCCTGTGCTTAAAACTGTTGATACAGATGTCAGGCAACCTTACGTTTTCCTTCTTTTTCGGGGTACCTGGCTAAAGAAAACGAACTATGGAAGGGTTAACTAAATCAAGCCACTTTCAGTTACGTATTTATTTATGTATTTGGTACGAATTTATGTGTAGTAACAGACTATATTGGTTTTAACACATTTATATAGGCAATAGAAGCATTGTTCAGTCACCAAACACATTCACATATGGCACCTTCCTTTATGACATTACCACCTCATCGTTTCTGTTTGTTTCTTGCTCTAGCTAATTTATTTCTTTGTCCTCCACCTCAGGAATCACTTTCACCGTGAATTTCGTCATTGGAGAGACCGTGGGGCAACATACCTTTACTGGCCAGCTTACTGCTAACAGGTGAATTGCCCAGTGTGGGGGGGAGGGGGGAGAGTGGTTAGGTGGGGCCAGGCAGTATCCCCGCTTGACAGCAGGTAGAGGAAGGTCTCCCACATATGCCTACCAAAAATCACCCATGAAACTTGAAAATTGTGCAAATTATGACCCTTGCAATTGCGCGACGTACCCATACGTCGATGGGTGTAGCTGTGACAAAACATCGCGACGTACCCATACGTCGATGGGACTCGGCGGGTTAANGGCCAGGCAGTATCCCTGCTTGACAGCAGGTAGAGGAAGGTCTCCCACATATGCCTACCAAAAATCACCCAAGAAACTTGAAAATTGTGCAAATTATGACCCTTGCAATTGTGAGACGTACCTGTACGTCGATGGGTGTAGCTGTGACAAAACATCGTGACATACCCATACGTCGATGGGATTCCTCGAGTTAATGCAAAGATTTACTAATGCAACCAAAATAAAGTCACAACTTTATTATTTAAGATTAATATCCCATCACCTAACTTAACCTCTACTAGCTTAAATTTAACACACAACTAACACAGCACTAACACACACAAGGTGAAGGTGAAGTCAACAAAAAGAGATCAAACAGAGTCAGTCTGGTACTGAGTTGAGCTGGATCTCAACTGTCTCCCTAGTGGTGTGGAGCTGTATATAAAGCAGAGGTGTCGACTGGAGTCCCTCCCACTCATCAACCGGCTTCATGATGATTGGTTCCGGCATGGGTGGCGTGAGGTAGTTTACCTGGGCAGGCATCCCTTCATAATTCGCTGTTTGGTTGCCGGCCTCGTTAATTAATTCCACCCTGACACACGGAGAGGTGAGGGGAGGTGCTAGGTATGTAACACCTCCCCCTAAAAAACAAGGCTTCTAGTAGAGAAGTCTTGTTAGGATGTTGGAGTGGACAAGGTTGCACTGGCCTAGGACAGGATATCAACCAGGATGTTCTCTGCTCCTTTGATGTGGCGGATTTCCAATGGTAACGCTGGAGAAGGAGAGACCAGCAGAGGAGATGCTGATTTGTGTGTTGCACCTTTTGCAGAAATGTCAGAGGATTATGGTCTGTGTAGACGTCACAGGTCGCACACCATGAAGGTAGCACTCGAACTTCTGCAGGGCGTTGATGATGCCCAACAGCTCTTTTTCCACGATCCTGTAGGCTCGTTGGTGTGGCTTGAGCTGGGTCGAGTGGTAGCAGATGGGGTGCAGAAGTCCATCATCTGGTTGCGGCTGCAGTAATACAGTTCCAGTTCCTGTCTCACACGCGTCCACATGTAATATGAAGGGTAAAGCAAAATTAGGAAATTTGAACATGGGTTCATGGGTAAGAAAATCTTTAAGTGAATCAAAGGCAATATGACAGCTATCATCCCAGTGAAATGGAACTTTCCTCCTTGTTAGTCTGGTTAGAGGCATGGAGATGGATGCAACGGTGGGGCAGAACCTACGGTAAAATCCAGCCACTCCCAAAAAACTCTGAACTTGCCTTTTATTGGTAGGAGTTGGAAATGATAGAATGGCCTCTATATCTGCTGTCTTAGCTCGAACCACTCCATTTCCTACCACATGTCCTAGAGAAGTGACAGAAGCTGAATAAAATGTACATTTGTACAAGTTAACTCAAATTTCATTCTGTCAAAGATTTTAATACCCCTTCCAGCCTGTTCCAATGTTGTTCCAAGTCGTCGGCTACCACAAGAATGTCGTCCAGATAGGCACAGACTCCGGGGAGGTCTCTGATGATACCATTCACTGTCCTTTGGAATGTACTGGGGCTGTTACATAAGCCAAAAGGCATTACAGTATATTCATATAACACAAAAGGAGTAATAAAAGCAGAGATTTTCTATGCCCTAGGAGTAAAAGGGACTTGATAATACCCTTTAAGGAGGTCGATTTTAGAAACAAGCTTTGCCTGCCCCATGCTGTCAATAAGGTTATCCACTCTAGGAAGAGGATAAGCATCAGGAATGGTCACAAGATTAACTTTCCTATAATCGGTACAGAACCTTACTCCGCCTCCTTCTTTTGGCACCAAAATGGACGGAGATGCCCATGAAGAACAGCTGGGAACGGCCAAGTCGTTCTGTAGAAGGAAGTCTATTTCCTGGTGCAGTAGTTCGGTCTTCTTAGGTCCCATCCGATAAGCCAATTGACGGATGGGGACAGTTCCAGGAACCAGTCCAATATCGTGTTGAATGTAGGGAGACTTCTTGGGGATATCTGTGAACAGTTCTGAATATTTCCTAAAGTATAACATTAGTTCTTGCTGAAGCTCAAGAGAAAGATCACTGAAATGTGCAGAAACATTTGACAAAATCTGAGAATTCCTAAGGGAGGACCATAAAGGTATGGGATCCTCATCTTTTTCCTTAGGGCTACTATTTACATACAGAACAATGTTGGAGGCACCCTCCCCCTCTGATTCTCTACAATGATATTTCTTAATGCGATTTATATGGATTAGCTGTTGGGACTTCCTTCTATCAGGTGTATAACATAGTTGTAATTTAAGAGTACTTTTGATATTCTATATGGGCCAGAAAACTTAGCAGGCAGTGGGTTGGTATTAGTAGGAATTAAAGCTAGTACTTTTTCTCCTACCTTGAACTTTCGAACCTTGGAGTTTGAGTCAAACTTTTGTTTCATCTTCTGCTGAGATTGAGCTAAGTTTTGTTGAGCAAATGTACGCACTTCAGTGTTTTACGTAATTTTGAAACATAGCTAGACATAGTTTCTTGAGTTGCATTGTCATTACTTAGTCATTTGTCTTTGACAACTTTCAATGGGCCACGTACCTGTCTTCCATACAGGAGTTGGAAAGGAGAAAATCCCAAACTTCCTTGTTTGGCCTCTCGAAGAGCAAACAACAAATACTGTAAGGAATCATCCCAAGCCCGTTCATGCTCAAGGCAAAACTTCGCATCATTACTTTAGTGGTTTCATGCCAGCATTCCAATACACCTTGGGATTCGGGATGATAGGCACTGGACAGCTTTTGTTGGATGCCAAGGTCGTCAAGCACTTCTGAAAATAGTTTACAAGTAAAGTTGGACCCTCTGTCCGACTGAATTACTTGAGGAATACCAACCCGAGTGAACGTTGAAGTAAGATGAACAACTATAGTCTTTCCACGGATGTTCTTCAAGGGAAATGCCTCTGAGTAACGGGTTGTTGGACACATGACTGTCAAGATGTATTGGTTTTCCTTTTTGGTGCGAGGTAAGGGTCCCACACAATCTATGGTGATACGTTAAAAAGGGTCAGATGAGACTGGAATAGGTTGAAGGGGAGCTGGAGGTATAAGTTGGTTAACTTTGCCTACCAGCTGACAAACATGACAAAATTGTACAAACCTTTTTACATCATTTTTAAGGTTTGGCCAATAGAAGTGATCCAGTATCTTGTGGTAGGTCTTATATACACCCAAGTGGCCACTGGCACCATCATGACTGAGCTCAAGTAGTGATTGTCTCAAGGTACAAGGAACAACCTGAGTTATATTAGCCCAAGCATCAGCTGAAGTTAAACGAGGTGATCTGTGTAGGCGCATTAGTACACCATTGTCATAAAAGAAACCAAGGATCTTTACCACAGCCTCCTTTGAACTCATAGCCTAACTACGGCAAGAAGCTAGAGTGTTATCTTGACTTTGGGCCAGGATTAAATTATCCTTAGAGAGAACTTGTGAACCAAAATCAACTTGAGAATGTTACATCAGTGGTGTTTTCTTCAGCCTGTGCTTGTGAACGCATCACCACGCATACTGGAAACAAGTCAGGTTGTTTTCTGTCAAGGGTAGGAGTTGGAGAAACGTCCCCTGGAGCACTTTGAACTTGAACATCATGGTATACCACTAAACCACCTGCTAAATCATTACCCAATATCAGTGTTACTTCTTTTATTGGAAGATCATCAATCAACCCTACAGTTACATCTCCCTCAACAAGATCACTTTTAACCCGAGGCGTCCTGTCGACGTATGGGTACGTTGCAACATTTTGTCACAGCTAGACCCATCGACGTACGGGTACGTCGCGTAATTGCAAGGTTCATAATTTGCACAATTTTCAAGTTTCATGGGTGATTTTTGGTAAGCATATGTGGGAGACCTTCCTCTATCTGCTGTCAAGTGGGGATACTGCCTGGCCCCACCTGACCCCCCTCCCCCCCTCCCCCCACACTCGGCAATTCACCTGTTAGCAGTGACCTGGCCAGTTAAGACATGTTGCCCCACGATCTCTCCAATGACGAAATTCATGGTGAAAGTGATTCCTGAGGTGGAGGACAAAGAAATAAAGAAACTAGAGCAAGAAACAAACAGAAGTGATGAGGTGGTAATGCTGTAAAGGAAGGTGCCATATGTGGATCTGCTTGGTGACTGAACAATGCTTGTATTGCCTATATAATTGTGTGAAAACCAATATAGTCTTGTACTACACATAAATCCGTACCAAATAGACAAATAAAAAGGATGTTCAAAGTGGTTTGAATTAGTTTACCCTCTTATAGTTCGTTTTCTTTGAGGCCAGATACCGTGAGAGAGAACGAAAGGTAAGGCTGACTTGTCACTTGTTGCAACATTTATAACATCAGGAAGGCGATTTCTCTATGAATTTTAGATGTTTCTCACCAAAAGCAAAGGTTTGAGCAAAAAAAAAATAAATAAATCCGAAATTGCTCAGGACTGGGGGGTATCGGAGGTAGGAAATCGGTCGGGACGTGACGGGTTAAGATGGATCCTTACCAAATCAACAGCAGGAAATGAGGAGTTTAGCTGTCTTAGCAGAAGCTGATTCCCCGTGGCATTTCCTTCGAGACCCGGCAAAGATTTTCGCAGCAACAGGCTTTGAGAAGCACCTGTGTCTGAGAATTTTGACTGGAAATTGAGGAGACTCACTAGTTAGTGATACATGACCAAGGGACATAAATTGAGCAAAAGGATCACCCCCAGAGTTTGAAATCACAATATGATTACTTGGTTTCTGAGGAGCTTCAAGTTTCACTGGTCTCTGGGCTGTTTCGGATTTTACACTAGGGTTGGTAAAAGGTACATAGTACTTGGATCGACGACGCTTGGGGTCATTACAGTACATAATACTGTGACCTTCCTTCTTGCAATAAAGACAGAACAAGAGGTTATTCTTATTCGTAACAAAGCCGGAGGGACGAGAACTTGAAGGGGTCACAGAGTTGTTATCAGAGGAGGAATTCACAAGTTTTTGCAGAGTCCGAGGACTCCCAGACTTATGAATGAGTGAATGAATACTCATCAGCCAGTTTGGCAGCCTTCAATAGATCGGTCTCTTTTTTGTCAGCAAGGTAAAGCATAACATGATGAGGTAATCTGTTAAACTGTTCCATTGCTAAAAGTTTTCTAACTCCTTCCACAGTAGTTACCTTAGCCTTTTTTAACCAATGATCTTAAGCCTTTAAGATTTCAACTGTGAATTCGGCATAGGTGGACTGGAGAGATTCCTAAAAGATTGTCTGTAACCTTCTACTGTGATGGAATAAGCGCCCAGAATACCTGACTTAATAGTCTCATAGTCGCTGGTTTCTAAAGAGAGTAAGAAAAACTTCAGCTGCCTTCCCTGTCAGTTTAGGGATAGGGGTTGAGGCCGCAGACGACGTGACGGCCAGTGCAGACGACACCAACACACCAAACCCCCCCAGTACCACTCGGGGGCCACCGCTGACACTGAGCGGCTGGGAACAGGAACGGCGCACCTGTATCTCTTCCCGGCGCCCCACTTGCCCCCAGGTGGTGCCCCGGAAAGGTAGCAGTCGCCGGCACCTAGTCTCCGGCTGAAATTCCACTCGCCAGGTAAGGGGTGGAGTTTACAACTCCACGCAACGCTGCGGTATTGGCCATAGTCATACCGAGTACAGGGCAGAACCGGCCACAGTCCGTTCCCCAGTTGCACCCCCGCTACGGGGCCGCGGCACGGACGCGTGTCAGTCGGGTAGGACAGGCCATAAGTCGTCCGACTCCTGTAGTCGTTCCCCCCAGAGTAGCGCCGCAGTACCGGCCACAAGCTGTACTGGGTACGAGGCAGGATCGACCCCAGTCCGTCCATCTCCTACTAGTCCTCTTAGCTTCCACGGTACGGGCCATTAGCCGCACCAGAGCTACAACCCCCTGCGCCACTACGACGTCAGCCACTAGTCACGTCAGGCCAGAGGTAGAGCAGGCCACTAGCTGCACTGAAGCTGTTGTCCCCTATGCCACCACGACGTCGGCCATTAGTCACGTCAGGCCTTAGGTAAAGCAGGCCACTAGCCACACTGAAACTAATGTCTCCTGTGCCACCACGACGTCGGCCATTAGTCACGTCAGGCCAGAGGCAGAGCAGGCCACTAGTCGCACTGAAGCTGATGTCCCCTGTGCCACCACGACGTCGGCCATTAGTCACGTCAGGCCAGAGGTAGAGCAGGCCACAATCTGCTTCTCTCCCACAGGAGAACCTGCAGCCAGAGAGGACCCCTCCCCCAAGCCGTGGCAGGGCCTCACCCGAAGCCTTGGTTCCCTGCAACTCTATCAGTGTGAACCACGGCCGAAGCAGAGTCCCAGCAGACCCTGCAGCCGACGTCGGGCCCTGTCTACTACTTCTTTGGCCTGAGGTCCCAGTGTGACGACCCTGACGGCGCCGCTACCCTCCAGCCGTTGCCGCAGTCCAGCCACCCCGGGTTCCAGTACCATGGGTCCTCAGTCACCCTGGGAGTTGCCCCAAACACCGGGGTGCGACTTACCTGTGGGCAAGACCTCCCTGAGTCTCTCCCAGACTCGATGTTAGGCCCGTCTCCTGGCTCTCTTTGGGCTGAGCCCCTAGTCCCACGACTACGTGTGGGGCCCTGTCCAGGGGCGCATCACTCTGCCTTTCCTCAGGATGGAGGAATCGACCTGGGGCCCACTAGTGGTAGTGAAACGAGTGGACTTTACCTACATGTGTGCTTTC